>RXID01015940.1:0-25004 GCA_005019695.1 Trichopus zeylanicus subsp. travancoricus
AGTAGTAGTAGAAGGTGTAGTAGTCATAGTAGTAGTAATAGAAGTCGTAGTAGCAATAGTAGTAGAAGTAGTAGTAGCAATAGTAGTAGAAGTAGTAGTAGCAGTTGTAGTAGAAGTTGTGATCATCGTTGTAGTAATAGTAGCAGAAGCAGTAGTAGCAGCAGTAGCAGCAGTAGAACTCGTAGATGTAGTATTATTATTATTATTACGATTATTATTATTATTATTAGTAGTAGTAGTATTAGGAGTAGTCGTTGTAGAAGGAGTAGTAGTTGTGGTAGTAGTAGTAGTCGTATCAGGAGTAGCAGAAGTAGTGGTACCAGTAGTTGTTGTAGTAGTACTACTAGCACTAATGGTAGTTGTAGTAGTTGTTGTTGTAGTAGTAGAAGTACTAGTAACAGTAATAGTAGTAGAAGTACTAGTAGTAGTAGTCGGAGCAGTAATCGCGGTTGTAATAGGAGTAGGAGAAGCAATAGCAATAGTAGTAGTAATAGTAGGAGTGGTGAAAGTCATAGTAGGAGGAGTAGTAGTAGTAGTAGTAGTTGGAGTAGTACTAGGAGTAGTAGTAGGAGCAGAAATAGAAGTAGTAGTAGTGGTAGTAGTAGTAATAGTAGTAGGAATTGTCGTAGTAGTGATATTAGCAATAGTAGAAGTGGTAGAAATAGTAGTAGTAGTTGTAGGAGTAGCAGCAGCAACAACAGTAGTAGTAGTTATTGTTGTTATTGTTGTTGTTGTTGTTGTTGTTGTTGTAGTGGTAGCAGTAGTAGTAGTAATAAGTAGTTGTAGTAGTTGTAGTAGTTGGAGTTGTTGTAGGATTTGCAGCAGGGTTGTAGATGTTGAAATAGCAGTAGCAGCAGTCATCCGAGTTGTTGTAGCAGTGGGAGTTGGTGTGGAAGTGGGAGTGGGAGTAGTAGTAGTAGGGTTAGTGTTGGTAGTAGTAATACCTATAGTAGTAGTTGTTGTTGTAGGAATTGCACTTGTAGTAGTAGTGGTAGAAGTAATAGTAGTTGTAGTAGTAGTACTAGTAGTAGTGGTAGCAGCAGTAGCAGTAGCAGTAGCAGTAGTAGTAGTAGAAGTAGTGGTAGTAGTAGTAGTAGGGGCAGCAGCAGTAGTAATAGTAGTAGTAGAAGTCATTGTACTAGCCGTAGTAGAAGTAGAAATTGGGGTAGTAGTAATAGTAGTATTAGTACTAGTAGTGGGAGTAGGAGTAGTAGTAGGGTTAGTGTTAGTTATAATAGTACATGCGTTCGGAGTAGAAGTTGTAACAATTGCACTAGTAGTAAAAGTAGTAGTAGTAGTAGTGGTGGTAGGAGTAGTAGTAGGAGGAGGATGAGGAGGAGTAGTAGTAGTAGTAGTAGTAGTAGTTCTAGTATTAGTAGTACTAGTAAGAGGAGGAGTAGTAGTAGTAGTAGTAGTAGTAGTAGTAGTAGTAGTAGTAGTAGTAGTAGTAGTAGTAGTAGTAGTACTAGTAAGAGTAGTATTAGTAGTAGTAGTAATAGTAGTAGTAGTAGTTCTAGTATTAGTAGTACTAGTAAGAGTAGTAGTAGTAGTAGTAGCAGCAGCAGCAGTAGTAGTATTAGTCGTAGTATTGCAGTAGCAGCAGTAGCTATTGTGGCAGTTGTAGTAGCTGTAGCAGTAGTAGTGGTAGTAGTTATAGCAGCGGTAGTAGTAGTAACAGAAGTAGCAGTAGTAGCAGCCACAACAGTAATAGTAATAGTAGTAGCAATACTTGTAGTAGTAAAAGTAGTAGCATGAGTAGTCATAGTAGTAGTAGTAGCAGCAGTGGAAGAAGTAGCAATATTATTACTTGTTGTAGATGTAGTAGCAATAGTAACAGCAGCAGTAGTAGTAGGAGCAGTAGTAGCAGTAGTAGTAATAATAATAGTAGTAGTAGTAGTTGGTGTAGTAGGAGACACAGCAGCTGTACTAGCTGGAGCAGTAGTAGTAGTAGCTCTAGTAGCATTAGGATTAGTAGTAGCAATAGTAGCAGGAGAAGCAGGATCAGTAGTAGCAGTGGCAGTAGTAGCAGTATCAATACTACAAGTAGCAGTAGCTGAAGTAGCAGTAGAAGTAGTAGTGGTGGTAGTCATGGTAGTTGTAGTAGTAGTAATTGTAGTAGTGGTATTAGTACTAGCGACAGTAGCGGTAGCAAGAGTAGTAGTAGTGGTTGGAGTAGTAGTAGTTGTAGTAGTGGTAGTAGTAGCAGTAGCAAGAGTACTAATAGTAGCAGTAGTGGTATTAGTAGTAGTTGGAGTAGAGATAGTAATAGTAGCAGTAGGATTTGGAGTATGAATAGTAGTAGCAGTAGCAGTAGTAGAAGGGGTGGTATTAGTAGCCGAGCTAGTATAGTAGCAGTCAGAATAGTAGTAGTAGCTGTAATTGTATTCCTAATAGTAGTAGTAGTTGTCGTTGTAAAAGGAGTAGTAGTATTAGAAGTTGTACTAGTATTAGTAGTAGTTGTTGTTGTTGTAGTAGCTGTAGCACTAGGAGTAGTAGGCGCAGTAGTTGTAGTAGTAGTCGTGGTGGTAGTAGTAGGAGTAGTTGTTGTTGTTGTAGTAGCAGCCATTGCAGTAGTAGTTGTAACATTAGTTTTAGTAGTAGTAGTAGTTATTGTTGTATTAGTATTAGTAGAAGCAATAGTAATAGTAGTAGTAGAAGTAGTAGTAGTAGTACGATTCAAAGTAGGAGTAGTAGTAGGAGTTTTTGTACGAGTTGGAGTAGGAGTAGTAGTTGTTGTTATTGTAGTAGATGTAGGTGTTGAAGTATGAGTAGTAGTAGCTATAGTAGTAGTGCTAGTAGGAGGAGTAGTAGTAGAAATAGTAGTAGTAAGAGTAATCGGTGTCGGATTGGGAATAGTTGTTATTATAATAGTAGCAATGGCAGTAGTAGTAGTTGTTGTTGTTGTTGTTGTTGTAGTGGTAGTAGTGGTAGTAGTGGTAGTGGTAGTCGTGGTAGTTGTAATAGTAGTAGTCGTAGTAGTAGTCACAAGAGCAGTAGTTGTAGCAGTAGCACTAGGCATAGTAGTTGTAGCAGTCGTAGTAGTAGTAGGAGGAGTAGTAGTTGTAGTAGTAGTAGTAGTAGTAGTATGAGTAGTAGCTATAGTAGTAGTGATAGCATTACTAGTATTAGTAGTAATAGTAATAGCAGGAGTAGTAGTAGCAATAGTAGCAATTGTAGGAATAGCAGTAGTAGTATTAGTAGTAGCTTTATTGGAAGGGAAGTAGTAGCTATAGTAGTTGTTGTTGTAGTAGTAGGAGTAGTATTGGAGTAAGAGTTGGAATAGGATTTGTAGTAGAGATATTTGTTGTAGTAGTTATCATAGTACTAGTACTAGTAGTAGTAATAATAGTAGAAGTAGCAGTACTAGAAGTAGTAACTGTTGTAGGAGTAGTAGTAGGAATAGTAGTAGGAGTAGCTGTAGTTGTGGTAGTAGTTGTAATAGTAGTAGTTGTAGTAGTGATATTAGTAGCTGTAGTAGCGGTAGTAGGAGTAGTAGTAATAGTCGCATTAGTTGGAGTATTGGCAATAATAGTAGTGGCAGCCGTAGCAGGTGTAGTAGTAATTGTTGTGTTAGTAGTACTAGTTGTAGTGGTGTTGTAGCAGTAGTATTAGTAGTAGTAGTAGTAGTAGTAGTAGTGGTGGTGGTAATAGTAGTAGAAGTACGAATAGTGGCTGCAGTAGTAGTCGTAGTAACAACATCAATAGTTGTAGTCACAATTGTAGTTGGTGTAGTAGCAGAAGTAGTATTAGTAGTTGTAGTACAATGAGTAGCAGTAGCAATAGGTGTAGTAGTTCTAGTAGTAGTAGTAGTAATAGTAGTAGTAGTAGTAGTAGTAGTAGTAGTAGTAGTAGTAGTAGTAGTAGTAGTAGTAGTAGTAGTATTTGTAGTAGTTATAGAAATAGTAGTAGTAACCATAGTAGTGATAGTAGTATTATTAGTGTTATTAGTAGTAGGAGGAGGAGTAGTAGTAATAATAGTAGTAGTACTAGTACTAGTAATAGTAGTAGTAGTACTTATAGTGGTTGTAATAGTAGTAGAAGTTGTAGAAGCAACAACAGCTATAGCAGAAGATGTAGTAGCCATAGTAGTAGTAGAGTAGTAGTAGTAGTAGTAGTAGTAGTAGTCGTAGTAGTAATACCACGGTTGTAGTAGCAGTATTAGTAATAGAAGTAGTACTAGGAGCAGTAGTTGTTGTAGTCAAAGTGTTAGTAGCAGAAGTAGTAGTAGTAGTAGTTGCAGCAGTAGTTGTCGTAGTAGTAGTAGAAATACTAGTAGTTGTACGAGTGGTTGTTGTAGTAGCCGTAATAGTAGTAGGAGGAGGAGAAGCAGTAGTAGTAGCCCTTGCTATAGTAGTAGTAGTAGCCGTAGTTACAGCCATAGTAATAGCAGCAGTATTTGTAGTAGTTGTAATAGTAGGAGTAGTCGCAGTAGTCGCCGAGAAGTAGCAGCAATAGTAGTAGTAGCAGTAGTAGGAGAAGTAGTTAAAGTAGCAGTGGCTATAATAGTAGTAGCAGTATTTGTAATAGCAGTAGTGGTAGTAGTATCAGAAGTTGTAGTAGTAGTGAAAATAGTAGTAGCTGTAGTAGTAGCGGGCGCGGTAGTAGTTGTAATAGTAATAGTAGTTGTTGTTGTAGCAGTAGTGTTTATTATGGGAGTAGCAGTAGCAGCAGTACTAGTAGTAGCAACAGAAGTAGTAGGTGTAGTAATAGTAGTAGTTGTATTAGTAGCTGTAGCAGTAGCAGTAATAGTATTCTAGTAGTAGTTATAGTTGTAGTAGTTACAGTAGTCGTAGTAGCAGTTGTACTAGTAGTAGTAACAGTCGTAGTAGCCACAGTAGTTGTAGTAGTAGTAGTAGTGGTAGTAGTAGGAGTAGTAGTTGTTGTTGTAGTTGCAGTCGTTGCAATAGTAGTAGTAACATTAGTTTTAGTAATAGTAGTACTAGTAGTAGTACTTGTATTAGTAGTAGTACTTGTATTAGTAGAAGAAGTTTTACTAGAAGTAGTAGTAGTGGAAGGAGTTGGAGTAGGACTAGTAGTAGGAGCTTTTTTAGGAGTTGGAGTAGGAGTAGTTGTTGTTGTTGTTGTAGTAGATGTAGGTGTTGGAGTTGGAGTAGTAATAGCTATAGTAGTACTGCTAGTAGGAGTAGTAGTAGTAGAAACAGTAGTAGTAACAGTAATGGGAGTAGGATTGGGAATAGTTATTATCGTAGTAGTAGTAGTAGTAGTAGTAGTAGAAGTTGTTGTTGTTGTTGTAGTAGTAGTAGTAGTAGTGGTAGTAGTATTCGTAGTAGTAGTGGTAGCCGTGGTAGTAGTAATAGTAGTAGTTGTAGTTGTAGTCGTAACAACAGTAGTTGTAGCAGTAGCACTAGGCATAGTAGGTGTTGTTGTAGTAGTAGTAGTTGTTGTTGTTGTAGTAGTTGTAGTAGTAGTAGTAGTAGCATTACTAGTAGTAGTAGCAATAGTCACGATTGTAGTAGTAGCAACAGTAGTATTATTAGTAGCTTTATTGGAAGGGAAGTAGTAGCTATAGTAGTTATTGTAGCAATAGTAGGAGTAGTAGTAGGAGTCGGAGTTGGAAAAGGATTTGTAGTAGAAATAGTTGTAGTAGTAGTTGTCGTAGTACTAGTACTAGTAGTAGTAATAGTAGTAGAAGTAGCAGTACTAGAAGTAGTAGCTGTAGTAGGAGTAGTAGCAGGAATAGTAGTTGGAGTAGTTGTAGTAGTAGTAGTAGTAGTGGTAGTAATCGTTACATTAGTTGTAGTAGCAGTAGTAATATTAGTAGTAGCACTAATAGATGTAGCAGTAGTAGGAGTAGTAGTGGTAGTCATTTTAGTTGTGGTAGTAGTAATAATAGTAGTGGCAACCGTAGCAAGTGTAATAGTAATAGTTGTATTAGTACTACTATTGGTAGTGGTGCTGTAGCAGTAGTACTAGTAGTAATAGTAGTAGTAGTATTTGTGATAGTAGTTGTAGTAATAGGAATAGTGGTTGCAGTAGTAGTAGTCGTCGTAACAGCATCACTAGTTGTAGTCACAGTTGTAGTAGGTGTAGTAGCAGAAGTAGTATTAGTAGTTGTAGTAGAATGAGTAGCAGTAGCAGTAGGTGTAGTAGTGCTAGTAGTAGTAGTAGTAGTAGTAGTAGTAGTCGTGGTGGTGGTATTAATACTAGTAGTTGCAGTAGTTATAGTAATAGTAGTAGCAGGCATAGTAGTAATAGTAATAATAGCAGAAATATTAGTAGTAGTAGTAGGAGTAGTAGTAATAATAGTTTTAGTAGTAGTAGTAATAATAGTAGTAGTAATCATAGTGGTTGTAATAGTAGTAGCAGTTGTAGTAGCAACAACAGCTATAGCAGAAGAAGTAGTAGCCATATTAGTAGTAGTAGTAGTTGTTGTTGTTGTAGTAGTAGTAGTAGTTGTTGTTGTTGTTGTTGTGGTAGTTGTAGTAGTAGTAGTAGTAATAGCCACGGTTGTAGTAGCAGTATTAGTAATAGAAATAGTAGTAGGAGCAATAGTTGTAGTAGTGGGAGTGTTAGTAGCAGAAGTAGTAGTAGTAGTAGTTGCAGCAGTAGTAGCAACAGTAGTAGTAGTCATAGTAGTAGTAGAAAAACTAGTAGTTGTACTAGTGGTAGTTGTAGTAGCCGTAATCTTAGTAGTAGTAGAAGAAGCAGTAGTAGTAGCCCTAGCCATAGTAATAGCTCTAGTAATAGCCATAGTAGGAGTAGTAGCCGTAGTTGTAGTCATAGTAATAGCAGCAGTAGTAATAGCAACAGTATTTGTAGTAGTAGTAATAGTAGGAGTAGTAGCAATAGTCGCCGAGTAGTAGCAACAGCAACAACAGCAGTAGTAGTAGAAGTAGTAGAAGTAGTAGTATCTATAATAGTAGTGGTAGAGTTTGTAATAGCAGCAGCAGTAGTAGTATCAGAAGTTGCAGCAGTAGCGAAAATAGTAGTTGTAGTAGTAGCAGCAGCAGTAGTAGCAGTAATAGTTATAGTAGTAGTTGTTGTAGTAGCTGCAAGAGTAGCAGTAGTCGTTGTTGTAGGAGCAACAGTAGCAGCAGTACTAGTAGTAGTAGTAGAAGTAGTGGTTGTAGTAATAGTAGTAGTTGTAGTAGTTGTGGAAGCAGTAGCAGTAATAGTATTGTAGTAATAGTAGTGTTGTAGTTGTAGTAGCTACAGTAGTCATAGTAGTAGTTGTAGTAGTAGTAGTAACAGTCGTAGTTGGCATAGAAGTAGTAGTAGTAGTAGTAGTAGTAGTCGTTGTGGTAGGAGTAATAGTTGTTGTTGTAGTAGTAGTCGTTGCAGTAGTAGTAATAATATTAGTTTTAGTGATAGTAGTAGTAGTAGTAGTAGTACTAGTATTAGTAGAAGCAGCAGCAGCAGTAGTAGTAGTAGTAGGAGTTTTTGTAAGATTTGGAGTAGGAGTAGTAGTTGTTGTTGTTGTAGTAGATGTAGGTGTTGGAGTAGGAGTAGTAGTAGCTGTAGTAGGAGCACTAGCAGGAGTAGTAGTAGTAGAAATAGTTGTAGTAATACTAATGGGAGTAGGATTGGGAATAGTTATTATCGTATTAGTAGTTGTTGTTGTTGTTGTTGTTGTAGTCGTAGTAGTGGTAGTAGTAGTAGTAGTAGTGGTAATCGTGGTAGTAGTAATAGTAGTAGTCGTAGTAGTAGTCGCGGTAGCAATAGTTGTAGCAGTAGCACTAGGCATAGTAGTTGTTGTTGTTGTTATAGTAGTAGTAGTAGTAGTAGTAGTAGTAGTAGTAGTAGTAGTAGGAGTAATAGTTATACTAGTAGTAGTAGCATTTCTGGTAGTAGTAGCAATAGTAATAGTGGGAGTAGTAGTAGCAATAGTAGCGATTATAGGAGTAGCAGTAGTAGTATTAGTAGTAGCTTTATTGGAAGGGAAGTAGTAGTTATAGTAGTTTTAGTAGTAGTAGTAGTTGTAGGAGTAGTAGGGGTAGGGGTTGGAATAGAATTTGTAGTATAAATGGTTGTAGTATAGTTGTCGTAGTACTAGTGCTAGAAGTAGTAATAGTAGTAGAAGTAGTAGTACTAGAAGTAGTAGTACTAGAAGTAGTAGCCATTGTAGGAGTAGTAGGGGGAATAGTAGTAGGAGTAGTTGTAGTAGTTGTAGTAGTTGTAGTAGTTGTAGTAGTTGTGGTAATAGTTGTTGTTGTGGAAGTAATCGTTACGTTTGTTGTAGTAGTAGTAGTAGTAATATTAGTAGCAGCAGTAGTAGATGTAGCAGTAGGAGAAGTAGTAATAGTAGCATTAGTTGGAGTAGTAGTGATAGTAGTAGTGGTAGCCTTAACTGGTGTAGTAGTAATAGTTGTATTAGTAGTACTAGTGGAGCGGTGCTGTAGTAGTAGTAGTAGTAGTGGTTGTTGTAGTAGTAGTATTAGTGGTAGTTGTAGTAGTAGTAGGAATAGTGGCTGCAGTAGGAGTAGTCGGAGTAACAGCATCACTAGTTATAGTCGCTGTTTTGGTATGTTTAATAGCAGAAGTAGTATTAGTGGTAGTAGAATGAGTAGCAGAAGCAGTAGGTGTAGTAGTTCTAGTAGTAGTAGTAGTAGTAGTAGTAGTACTAGTAGTACTAGTATTAACAATAGTATTTGTAGTAGTTGTAGTAATATTAGCAGCAGCAGTTGCAGCCATAGTGGTAATAGTAGGATTAGTAGTAATATTAGTAGTAGTAGTAGGAGCAATAGTAATAATAGTAGTAGTAGTAGTCGAAGTAGCAGTGGCAGTAGTAGAAATAGTAATAGTTATAGTTGTTGTAGTAGTTGTTGTAGTAGTAGTAGTAATATTAGTTGTAGCAGTAGTAGTAGTTGTAGTAATAGAAGTTGTCGGAGTAGTCGTAGCAATTGTACTAGCATTTATAGTAGTAGGATTAGTATTAGTAGCAGTACTAGGACTAGGAATAGAGATAGTGTTAGTTGTAGTACCATCCGTAGTAATAGTAGGAGTAGTAGTAGTAGTAGGTGTAGTCGTTATAGTTTTAGTAGTAACAATAGTAGTCGTAGTTATAGTAGTAGTACTACAAGTAGTAGTAGTTGTAGAAGTAGTAGTTGTAGTAGTAGTAGTAGTAGTGGCAGTAGTAGTAGTTGTTGTAGAAGTAGTAGTAATAGTTGTCATAGTAGTACTGGTTGTTGTTGTTGTTGTTGTAGTAGTAGTAGTAGAAGAAGCAGTAATTGTTGTAGTAGTAGTAGTAGTAGTAGTGGTATTAGTAATAGTAGTGGTGGCAATAGCAGCAACAGCATCAGTAGTTGTAGCAGTAGTCATAGAAATAGCTGCAGCAGCAGAGCAGCAGTAGCAATAGTAGTAGTTGTTGTATAAGTAGGTGCGACATTCGCAGTTGCAATAGTAGTAGTATTATTAGTAGCAGTAGTAGTAGAAATAATAGTATGAGTGGTACCAGTAATTGTAATTACAGTAGCAGTAGCAGTAATAGTAGTAATAGGAGTAGTAGCAGTAGTAGGAGTAGTAGTAGTAATAGGAGTAGTAGTAGCAGTGGTAGTCGCAGTGGAAGTAGTAGTAGTAGTAACAGTAGTAGTAGTTGTTGGAGTTGGAGTAGATGCAAAAGTAGAAGGAGTAGTAGTAGTAGTGGTAGCAGTAGTAGCAGTAGAAGGAGTAGGAGTAGGAGCAAGACTAGTAGGAGTAGGAGTAGGAGTAGTGGTAGAAGTAGTAGAAGTAAAAGCAACAGTTGTAGCAATAGTAGCAACAGTTGTTGTAGTAGTAGTAGCAGGAGTTGTAGGAGTAGTATTTCTATTATTTGGAGTTGGAGTAGTAGTAATAGGAGCTGTAGTAGTTGTACTAGTGGCAGCAGTTGCTGTTGTAGCAGTAATAGTAGTGGTAGGAGTTTGAGTAGGAGTTAGAGTAGGAGTTGGAGCAGCAGCAGCAGCAGCAGTAGTAGTAGAAGTAGTACTTGTAGTATTAGTAGTAGTAGTAGTTTTTGTTATTATTGTTGTAGTAGTCACAGCAGTAGTCGCAGCATTTGTACTAGTAAGATTAGTACTAGTAGCAGTACTAGGACTAGTAATCGAGATAGTAGTAGTAGCAGTAGTAGTAGTAGAAGTAGTAATAGTAGTTGTTGTAGTAGTAGTAGTAGTAGTAGTAGTAGTAGTAGTAACAGTGGAAATAATATTAGCTTTAGTATTTGTAGTAGTAGTTATTGTTGTTGTTATAGTAGTAGTAGTATTTGTAATAGTAGTAGTACTAGTAGAAGTAATTATAAAACTTGTAGTAGTAGTAGTACTAGAAGTACTAGTAATAGTTGTAGTAGTAGTTGTTGTAGCAGCAGCAGTATTAGTAGCAGCAGTAGAAGTTGCAGTAGTTGTAGTAGCAGTAGCAGTAGGAGTAGTTGCAGCAACAGTAGGATCTATAGTAGCAGCTATAGTAGCAGCTGTAGTAGCAGCAGTAGTTCAAAAAGCAGCTGCAGTAGTCATAGAAGTAGCTGCAATAGTGGTTGATGTGGTAGTTATCGCAGTAGTAGTAGTTGTGTCATTAGCAGTCGTAGTAGGAGTATTAGTAGCAGCAGAAGTAGAACTTGAAGTAACGGTATGAGTCATGGTCGTAATTGTTGTAGTAGTGCTAGTAGCAGTAATAGTAGCAATAGGAGTAGTAATTGTTGTTGTAGTAGCAGTAGTAGACATAGTACTAGTAGAAGAAACCAAAGTAGTTTTAGTAGTAGTACTAGTAGAAGTATTGATAGGAGTAGCAGTAGAAGTAGTAGTAGTAGTAGTAGTAGTAGTAGTAGGAGTAGTTGAAGTAGTAGTAGTAGTAGTAGTAGTAGTAGTAGTAGTAGTAGTAGTAGTAGTAGGACTAGTAGTAGTAGCAGTTGTACTAGTAGAGTAGTAGTAGTTGTAGTAGTAGTATGAGTAGGAGTAGTACTAGTTGTAGTTGTAGTAGAAGTAATAGGAGTAGGAGCAGGTGTAGTAGTAGCAATAGTAGAAGTAGTAGCACTGGTAGTTGTAGTAGCAGTAGTAGGAGTAGGAGTAGGTGTAGTAGTAGCACTAGTAGTTGTAGTAGCAGTAGTAGGAGTAGGAGTAGGTGTAGTAGTAGCAATAGTAAAAGTAGTAGCACTAGTAGTTGTAGTAGCAGAAGTAGCTTAGCCATGGTAGTAGTTGTAGCAGTAGTAGTAGTAGTTGCAGTAGTAGAAGTAGTAGTGGGAGTTGTAGTAGTATTAATCGTAGTAGTAGTAGTAGCAGAATTAGTGGTAGTAGTAGCAGTAATAGTAGATGTAGTAGTTGTATAAGAAGTGGTGGTAGTAGTAGTAGGAGTAGCTGCAGCCGTAGCAACCAGAGTACTAGTAGTAGTAGTTGTTGTTTTTTTTCTTTTGTACTAGAAGATGTAGCCGTAGTAGTAGTAGTAGGAGTAGCGACAGTAATCCCAAGAGCAGTAGCAAGAGTACATTTAGTTAGAGTAGTCGTAGTAGTAGTAGGAGCAGTAGTAGGTGTAGGAGTAATAGTCGGTGTAGTAGTAGCAGGAGTAGTTCTAGCAGTGGCAGTAGTTGGAGTAATAATAGTAGAGTAGTAGTAGTAGAAGTAGTAGTAGTAGTAGCGGTAGTTGTAGTAGCAGTGGTAGTAGATATAGTAGTTGTAGTGGTAGTAGTAGTCGTGGTAGTAGGAATAGAAGCATTGAATGGAGTAGTAGTTGTTTTATTAGTAGTAGTAGTCATAGTAGTCGTAGGAGTAGCAACAGTAGCTGCAGGAGTTCTATTAGTAGTTGTTGTTGTGGAAGAAGTAGTAGTAGTGGTTGTAGAAGCAGTAGGAGTAGCAGTAGCAGCAGCAGTAGAAGCAGCCGGAGTACTAGTAGTGGTAGTAGTAGTAGTCGGAGGAAGAGCAGCAGTAGCGATAGGAGTAGGAGTAGCAGTAGTAGTCAGTGTAGTAGTGGTAGGAGAACTAGTAGTAGTAGAAGGAGAAGTAGTAATAATAGTAGTAGTAGTAGCAGCAGCAATAGTAGTAGTACTAGTAGTTGTTGTTGTTGTTGTTGTTGTTGTAGTAGTACAAGTAGTTGTCGTAATAGTTATAGTACAGGTAGTAGTTGTAGTTGTAGTTGTAGAAATAGTGGTAGTAGTAGTAGTAGTAATAGTTGTAGGAGTAGTAGTACTAGTAGCTCTAGTAGTAGTAGTAATAGTAATAGAAGCAGTGGTAGAAGTAGTAGTAGCAGGAATGCTAAAAGTAGTAGTAGTAATAGTAGTAACAGTAGTAGTAGTAGTAGTAGTAGTTGTTGTTGTTGTTGTTGTTGTTGTAGCAGTAGGAGGCGGAGGAGGAGTAGTAGTAGCAGCAGCAGCAGCAATAGTAGTAGTTGTACTAGTTGTAGTAGTAGTCATAGTAGCAGTAGTACTAGTAGGAGTTGTATTGGAGTAGTGAAATTAGTAGTAATAGTAGAAGTAGGAGTAATTGTTATTGTATTAGTCATTGCAGAAGCAGTAATCGTAGTCGTAGTAGTAGTAGTAGTGGTAGTAGTAGTAGCAGCAAAATATTACTACTAGTAGTAGTATCATTTGTGGTAGTAGTAGTAGTAGTAGTAGTAGTAGTAGTAGTAGTTGCAATAGCAATATTGGCTATGGTAGTAATAGTAGGAGTACTAGTAGGAGTTGTGCTACAAGTAGTAGGAGTCGCAATAGCAATAGTAGAATTAATGGCAATAGTAGTGCTAGTAGTAGGAGTAGTAGCAGTAGTAGTAGTTGTTGTAGTAGTAGTATAAGCCATATTAGTAGTAGTAGTACTAATAATATTAGTAGTATTAGTAGTAGTAATAGTAGCAGTAGAAGCAGTAGTTGTAGTAGTAGTAGTGGTAATACTAATAATAGTAGTAGTAGTAGTAATAATTGCAGTAGTAGTAGTAGAACAAGTAATAGTAGTAGTAATAGTAGTATTACCAGTAGTACTAGTATTAGTAGTTGTAGAAGCAATAGTAGTTGCGGAACTAGGAGCAGTACTACTAGAAGTAGCATTAAAAGTAGTACTAGTAGTAGTAGCAGTAGTAGTAGCAGTAACTATGATTGTAGAAGTAGTAGCAGTTGTAGCAGTAGTAGTAGCAGTCGTAGACGCAATGGTGGCAGTAGTTGCAATAGTAGTAGTAGGAGCAGAAGTAGCAGTTGGTTTAGTAGTAGTAGTTGTAGTAGTTGCAATAGCAGTAGTAGCAATAGTAGTCATAAAAATCGTTGAAGTAGTAGTAGTTGCAGTAGTAGTTGCAGTAGTAGTAGTAGTAGTAGTAGTAGTAGTAGTAGTAGTAGTAGTAGTAGTAGTAGTAGTAGTAGTAGTTATAGTTGTTGTAGTATGAGTTGCAGTCGTAACAATAGTGGTAGTAGTAGTAGTAGTAGCAGCAGCAGCAGTAGTAGTTGTTGTTATTGTAGCAATAGCAGTAGTAATAATCGGAGTAGTAGTTGAGTAGGAGTAGGAGTAGGAGTAGTACTAATAGTAGCAGTAGTTATTGTGGTAGCAGTAATAGTAGTAGTAGTAGAAGTTGGAGTAGGAGTAGTAGGAGTTGTAGTGGCAGTAGTAGGAATAGGAGTTATAGTAGTTTGTAGTAGTAGCAGTGGTAGTAGTAGTAGTACTACTTGGAGTTGCAATAGTAGGAGTAGTAATGGCAGTTGTTGTAGTAGTAGTAGTAGTAGTAGTAGTTGTAGTAGTAGTAGTAGTAGTAGTAGTAGTAGTAGTAGTAGTATTAGTAATAGAAGTAGCAATAGCAGTTGTAGTTGTAGTAGTAGTTGTTGTTGTTGTAGTCGAAGTAGTAGTAGAGTACTAGTCGTAGTAGTTGTAGTAGTATGTTGTGTTATTGTTGTTGTTATTGTAGTAATAGTAATTACAGTAGCAGTCAGAGTAGTAGTTGTAGAAGTAGTAGAAGTGGTAGGAGTAGTTGTAGTAGCATTTGTAGTACCAGTAGTTATAGTGACAAGAGATGTAGCAATAGTTGTAGTAGAGGTAGTAGTTGTAGAAGTATTACAAGTAGTAGCAGTATTTGTTGTCACAGAAGGAGTTGGAGTAGGAGTAGGAGTAGTATTAGCTGGAATAGTTGAAGTATTAGTAGTTTTAGCCGTAGTTGCAGTAATAGTAGTAGTTGTAGCAATAGTAGTATTAGCGGTAGTAGTAGCATTAGTAGTAGTTGTAGTGGTATCAGCAGTAGCAGTAGCAGTAGTAGTTGCAAAAGTAGTAGTAGTAGCAATAGTAGTTGCAATTTGGGCAGCAGTACTAGCTATAGTTTTTGTAGTAGAGGTATCTGGAGTAGTAGCTATAGTAGTAGTAGTAGTGGTAGTTGCAGCAATGTTAGTAGTAGTAGTTGCAGTAGGAGTAATAGTAGCAGTAGTGGCTATAGTAACCATAGTAGTAGTAGCAGTAGTAATAGTGGTATTAGTAGTAGTAGAAGTAGTAGTAATAATAGTCGTAGTAGTTCTTGTTGTTGTAATAGTAAGACTAGCATCAGTAGTAGGAGTAGGAGTAGGAGTAGGAGCTGTAGTCGGTGTAGTAGTAGTAGTAGTAATAGTAGTACCGGTAACAGTAGTAGGAGTAGTAGTAGGTGTAATAGTTGTAGTAGGAGTAGTAGTTGTTGTAATAGCTGTAGTAGTACCAGTTGTTGTAGTAGTAGTAGTAGTAGCAGCAGAAGTAATAGTAGTTGTTGTTGTTGTTTTAGTAGTAGTTAAGTGTTAGGAGTAGTTGTAGTACTAGTAGTAGTTGTTGTTGTTGTTGTGATAGTAGTAGTAGTTGTTGTTGTAGTAGTAGTCGTCGTAGTAGTTGAAGTAGTAGCTGTACTAGTACTAGTAGCAGTGGTTGTAGTGATTGTAATAGTAATAGTTGTAGCAGCAGCAGCAATAGTAGTAGCCGTAGTAGTTATAGTAGTATTTGTAGCAGTATTAATAGTAGTGGGTTGGAGTACTAGTAGGAGTAGGGGCATGAGCAGTAGTAGTAGTTGTTGTAGTGGCAGTAGGAGTGGCAATGGAAGTAGTAGTAGTAGTATTAGTAGTAGCAGTAGTGCTAGGAGTAGTAGTAGTAGTAGTAGTAATAGTGGTAGTAGTAGCAGTAGCAGCAGTAGTAGTAGTATAGTAGCAGCAGCAGCAACAGTAGTAGTAGTAATAGCAGTGGTGGTAGAAGTAGTAGTGGTAGTAGAAGTAGTAGTAGCCATTGTAGTGGTTATAGCAGTGGTAGGAATAGAAGAAGTAGTGGAAGTAGCAGTTGGAGTTGTAATAGTAGTAGTGATATTAGTAGTAGCAACAGAAGTAGTAGTCGTAGTTGTAGTTGTAGTAGTTGTAGTAGTAGTAGCAGCAGAAATAGTATTAGTAGTAGTAGTAGTAGTAGTAGTAGCTGCGATTGTAGTATAGGTAGTGGTAGTAGTAGTGGAGGTAGTGGTGGTAGGAGTAGTAGTAGTGGTAGGAGTATTAGTATGAATGGATGCATGAGAAGTAGTAGTAGTAGGAGTAGTTGTAGTAGTAGGAGTAGTAGTTCTTGTAGCAGGATTACTAGTATAGTAGTTGTATCAACAATTGAAGGAGTAATAGTAGTAGTTGTTGTTGTAGTAGTAGTAATAATAGTAGTAGTAGTCGTAGTAGTATAGTAGCAGTAGTAATAGTAGTAGTAGTTGTTTGTAGTAGTAGAAGAAGTAGTAGTAGTAGCAGTAGTAGTAGTTGAAGTGTTAGGAGTAGTAGTAGTAGTAGCAATAGTAGTAGCTGTAGTAGTAGTTGTAGTAGTAGTAGTAGGAGTTGTAGAAGTAGTGGAAGTAGTAGTAGTTGTTGTTGTTGCTGTTGTAGTTATAGTAGTAATAGTAGTTGTAGTAGTAGTAGCATAGTAGCATAGTAGTAGTAGTAGTAGTAGTAGAAGTAGTGGTAGAAGTAGTAGTAGTAGTAGCAGTAGTAGTAGGAGTGTTAGGAGTAGTAGTAATAGTTGTACTAGCAACTACCACAACTCTTACTACTGCTACTACTGCTACTGCTTCAACTGCTGCTGCTAGTAATACTACTACTACTGCTTCAACTACTACTGCTACTACCGGAACTACTACAACTACTACTAGTGCTACTACTACTCTTGCTACTACTGCTGCTACTACTACTACTACTTATACTACCACTGCTACTACTACAACAACTACTACTACTTCTACTACTACTTCTTCTACTACTATTGCTACTACTGCTACTCTTTCTACTGCTACTACTTCTACCACTTCTGTTACTACAACGACAGGTACTCATACTAATACTACCGCTGCTATAACTAGTATTACTATTAATATTACTGCTACTACCTCTACTACTACTTTAGCAACTACATTTTTGGTTGATACCACTACTTCTGCTGCTACAACTGCTACCACAACTACCACTGCTTTGACTGTGGCTATTACTATTACAACAACTACAACTACTACTACCACCACTAACACTGCCGCTGTTACTCCAACTACTACTACTACCACTGCTACTACTATGGCTACTACTACTTGTACTACTACTACTATTGCTGCCGCTGCTACTACTACTAATACTTCTGCTACTACAGCTTCTACTACTACTTATTGAACTACTACTATGCTACCACAATAGGTACTTTTGCTACTGCTACAACTTCTAGTACGACTACTGCAACTACTACTGCTGCGACTACTACTACCATCACTACTACTACTGTTGCAATAACTATCACTGCAATTGCAGCTGCTGCTACTACTACTACTATCACCACTACTGCTTCTATTGCTACTAATACTGCTTCTACTATTGCTACTACGACTGCTGTTGTAGCTACTACTGTTGCGGCTAGTATTACTACTACTACTGCTATTACCGCTACTACTAATACTACTTCTATTGCTGCTACGATTGTTGCTGCTACTGCTACTACTACAACTATACCTACTTCTTCTCCAACTACCAAACCTACTTCTTATTCTACTGCTACAACTGCTACTTCTACTACAACTACAACTGCTGCTACTGATACAACTACTACTCCTACTACAACTATTGCTACTACCAATACTTTGACTACCATTATTATTACTGCTGCTACCGTTGCTACTACTACTACAACTGCTACTACTACCACTTCTACTCCAATAACTACTGCTACTACTACTACTGGTGCTATTTCCTCTACTACTCCTATTACTGCTACTACTGCTGCTGCTGCTACTAATACTACTACTACTACCACTACTACTATAATTACGACTTCTATTACTACTACAACTACAACAACTATTACCGGTACTACTACTACAACAACTTCTACTACTGCAATGACCACTAGCACTACCATTACTAATACTACTACTACTACTACTGCTACTTCTGCTACTACTACTGCTACTACTACTGTAGCTACTACTGCTACCACTCCTCCTGATACTACTACAATATCTAGTACTAGTGCTACAACTACTACTATCCTACAACTACTACTACAACTTCTATTACAACAACAACAACAACTACAGCTACTACTACTACACCTATTGCAATAACAACAACAACTACAACTACTACACCTACTCCTAAACCTACTTTTACTACTACTACTACTACTACTACCACTCCTACTACTACCAATACTGCTATAGTTACCACTACTACTATACCTACTCCTACTACTACTACCACTACTATGACTATCACTACTACTACTACCAACACTACATCTACTGTTGTTGCTACTACTTCTTATACTACAACTACTATTACTACTACTCCAACTATTACTACAACTACTACTACAACTGCTACTACTACTACTACCACGACTACTATTACTACTATTGCTGCTGCTACTACTACTACTACTACTACTACTACTACTACTACTACTACTACTACTACTATTACTACTGCCCACACTACTACTTCTATTACTACCCGTTCTACTACTTCTACTTTTATTGCTACTACTCTTTCTACTATTGCTACTACTATTACTACTCCTACTACTAGTGTAACAACTACTACTATTAGTACTACTACTAATACTAAAACTACGTAGTAGGAGAAGTAGTGGTAGTAGTAGTAGTAGGAGTAGTAGTAGTAGTGGTAAAAGTGGTGGTAGTAGTAGTCGTAGTAGTAGTAGTACTAGTACTAGTAGTGGTAGTAGCAATAGTGATAGAAGTAGAAGTAGCAATAGCCGCATTAGTAGCAGTAGTAGTAGAACTAGTAGCAGGTTTTGTGGTATTGCTAATAGTAATAGTTGTAGTACGAGTAGCTGTAGTAGTAGCAGTAGTAGTAGTTATAGTAGTAGTTGAAGTTGTAGTGGTAGTACTTGGAGTAGTTGTAGTAATAGAAGTAGTAGTGGTAGTAGTAATCAGAGTAGCAGCAGCAGTAGTAGTAGTAGTAGTCGTATTAGTAGTAGTAGTAGTAGTAGTAGTAGTAGTAGTTATTGTTATTGTTGTTGTTGTTGTTGTAGTTGTTGTTGTTGTGGTTGTTGTTGTAGTAGTAGTAGCAGTCATAGAAGTAGTGGTTGCAGTAGTAGTATTAGTAGATACCGTTGTGGCAGTAGTCGCAGTAGTAGTTGTTATGATGATCATAGTCGTAATAGTAGCTATAGTAGTAGTGGTAGTTATTGTAGTAACACTAGCACTAGTTGTAGTGGTAGTACTAGTAGTAGTTGTTGTTGTAACAGAAGCAGTAGTAATAGTATAGTATTACTAGTAGTAGCAGTAGTAGTAGCAGTAGTAGTAGTAGTAGCCGTAGTAATAGGAGTAATAGTGGCAGTAGTTGTTGTAGCACTAGTTGCAGTAGTAGTAGTTGTAGTTGTAGTAGTAATAGTAGTAGTAGTAGTAGTAGTAATAGTAGTAGTAGTAGTAGTAGAAGTAGTAGTAGTAGTAGTAACAGTAGTACTAGTAGTAGTGGCAGTAGAAGTGTTAAGAGTACTAGTAGGAGTAGTGGTAGTAGTGGTATTAGTAGTTGTAGTAGGAGAATTTGTAATAATTGTTGTAATTGTAGTAACAGTCATAGTTGTAGGTGTAGTAGTAGTAGCAGCAGGAGCTGTAGTAGTAGTCGTAGGAGTAGTAGAAGTATCAGTAGTAGTAATAGTAGTAGGAGTAGTTGTAGTAGTTGCTGTATGTGTAGTAGTAGTGGCAGCAGCAGCAACAGTAGTAGTTGTTGTAGTAGTAAGACTAGTAGTAGTAGTCATAGTAGTAGTAGTTGTGGAAGTAGCAGCATTAGTAGTAGTACTTGTTGTTGTAGCACCTTTAGTAGTAGTTGTAGTAGTCATAGTAGTAGTTGTAGTTACAGTTGCAGTAGTAGAAGTTGGAGGAGGAGGAGGAGTAGGAGTACTAGTAGTAGGAGTAGCAGTTGTTGTAGGACTAGTAGTTGTAGTCATATTCGCAGTAGCAGTAGTAACGCCAATAATACTTTAGAAGTAGTAATAGAAGTAGTAGTAGTAATACTACTACTACTAACAGTAATAGCAGTAGAATTACTCGTAGTAGTAGTAGGAGTTATAGGAGAAGTAGTAATAGGAGTAGTAATAGCAATAGTAGTTGTAGTAGTAGTAGTAGTAGTAGTAGTAGTCAGAGTAGTAGCAGTATTAGTAGTAGTACTACTAGTAGTGGTAGTTGTGGGAGTAGTAATAGGACAAGGAGAAGCTGTAGGAATAGTAGTAGTAGTAGATAATAGTTGTAGTAGTATTAGTAGTAATAGATGTAGTAGTAGTAGTAATAGCAGTAGATGTAGTAGGTGTATTTGGAGTAGTAGCTGTAGTAGCTATCGTAATAGCAATCATAGTAGTAGTAGTAATAGTAGTAGTAATAGTAGTAGTAGTAGTAGTAGTAGTAATAGAAGTATTAGTATTACTAATAAAACTAGTAGCAATTGTAGTACTAGCAGCAGTTGTGGATGCAGTAATAGTAGTTGTAGTTGTTATTGTTGTTGGTGCTACTACTACTTCTTCTCTTATTACAGCTACTACTTCTGCTACTACTACCACTTCTATTACTACTACCGCTTCTACTACTACTACTACAACTTCTGTTACTACTACTACTGCAACTACTACTACACCAACAACTACTACTACTCCAGCTACTACTTGTACTCCCACTACTACTAATACTACTACTAATAGTGCTATTGCTACTATCTCTACTACTACTATGACTTCTACTACCACTACTGCTACTCCTACAACAACAGCAACAACAACAACAACAACAACAACTACTACTACTACTACTACTAATACTACTATTACTACTACTACCACCCCTAATACTACTTCTATTTCTACTACTACCACTACTTCTACTGCTTTGCTACTGCTACTACTGCTGCTACTACTACTAGTACTACTACTCCTATTGCTACTACAATTACTACAACTATTACTACTGCTACTTCTGCCGCAACTACTAATATTGTTGCTGCTGCTATTGCTACTGCTGCTACTACTACTAATATGACTACTGCAACAACTATTATTACTATTACTGTGACTGCTGTTGTTACTACTACTTCTACTGCGGCTACTAATACTAATAATACGACTATAACTAGTACAACTGCTACTGCTGCTGCTGTTGATGCAGCTACTAATATGACTACTCCTATGACTACTACTACTCCTATTACCACTACTTAGAATACTATGACTACTACTACTAAAACTACTATTACTACTAGTACTATAATTATTACTAATACTTCTACATTTGCTACTTGTACTGCTACTACTATTAGTACTACCACTGCTACTGCTACTATTATAATAGTGGCTACTAATTCTACTAGTACTACTACAACTACTACTGCTACTATTGCTGCTACTGCTACTACTAGTCCTATTATTACCACTATTACGAATCTTACTATTAGTACTAATACTTCTACTACTACTACTACTACTGCAATTACTGCTAAGAATACTACTACAACTAATACTGCTATTGTAAGACTGCTATTCCAAATACTACTACTACTAATACTAATTGTAACACTACTACTATTACTACTACTACTACTACCACCACCACTACTTCTGATGCAACTATTGCTACTACTATAGCTAGTACTCCTACTACTCCGGCAACTACTGCTGTAACTTCTACGACTATTGCTACAATGCTGCTACTACTACTACTTCTACTACTATTACTGCTACTATTACTACTAGTTTTACTTTTACTACTTTTACTGCAACAACAACTACTTCTACTGCAACAACAACTGCTACTACTACTACTACTGCTGCTGCTGGTACAGTTGCTCGTACCATTACTGCTACCTCAAAAATTGTTAATACTACTATTGTTGCTTCTGCTACTTCTATTGCCACTGCTACTGTTACTCATAATAGTACTCCTGCTACTACTACTACTACTACTACTACTACTACTACTACTACTTCTACTACTACTACTACTACTACTACTACTACTACTACTATTAGTCCAACTACTGCTCCTTCTCCTACACCTATTCATACTACTACTACTCCTACTACTTCTATGACTATTACTAGTACCATTACTACTGCTACTACAACTACTACTGCATCTACTTCAGCTGCTATTACTACTACTTCTCCTTTAGCTACTACTACTAGCACTACTACTACTACTACTGTTACTACTACTACTATCACTACTACTACTACTGCTACTACTACTATTATTATTATTATTGTTACATCTACATTTGCTACTACTGCTGTTACTACAACTACTGCTACTGCTACTGCTACTGCTACAATAACTACTACTAATTCTATTAGTACTACTACGACAACTACTGCTGCTACAGCTACTACTATTACTTTTGCTACCACTAGTCCTATTACTGCGACTACTACAACTGCTACTATTACTACTACTACTTCTACTTCTACTACTTCTGCTACGGCTACTGCTATTACTTTTGTTGCTGCTATAGCTACTACCACTCCAACAACTACAGTCACTGCGACTGCTACTGCTACTACTACTTCTACCTCTACTACAATTGCTACTATTACTCTTGCTACTATTATGACTACTAATACTACTGTTGTTGTTGCTGCTACTACTACTACTATTGCTGCTGTTGCTGCTACTAATACTACTACTCATTCTACGTCTCCTACTAATACTACTGCTACTACTGCTACTAATGCTTCTACTACAGTGATTACTACTACTGCTGCTGCTACTACTACTGCTGCGACTATTACTACAACTACCACACTTACTGATGCTACTACTACAGATTCTACTGGTACTACTATTACTACTACTACTACTACTATAACTACTACAACTACTGCTGCTATCGTTACTACTACTACTGCTACTACTACTTCAACTACTGCTACTACTACTGTAGCTACTACTGATGCTACTACTGCAACTACTACCGCTACAACTGCAACTACTACTATTACCACTACTATTACTATTACTGCTACTACTACTGCCACTGTAACAACTACTACTACCGCTGCTACTACAGCTACTACTGTAGCTACTAATAGTACTACAACTAGTCCTACTACTATTATTACTTCTACAAGTGTTGCTACTGCTGCTGTTATTACTACTACTACTACTACTACTACTAATGTTGTTGTTGTTGCTGTTGCGACCACTACTACTACTACTACGACTTCTCCAATTACTACTACTGTTGATGCTTCTACTACTAGTACTATTACTACTACGTTCGCTACTACTAACACTATTATTATTACTACTCCTACTACTGCTTCTATTGTTACTGCAATTGTTACTATTACAACTATTGCTGCTACTACTACTACTACTACTATTATAACAACTACTACTATTGCAACAACTACTAGTAATGCTTCTCCTGCTTCTACTATTGCTACTGTTGCTGCTACAACTACAACTACTGCTACTACTAGTACTACTACTACCACTACTACCTCTACTGCTGTTACAGCTACTACTCCTGCTACTACGACTACTGCTACTACTCCTCCTCCCCCTACTACTGCTACTGCTACTAGTACTTCTATTACTATAGCTACTACTACTACTTCTACTACTGCTGCTGCTGCTACTACTGCTACTACTACTGCAACTACTACCACTACTATTGCTACTACTACTGCTACAATAGCTGCAACTTCTACTACGACTACCACTACTACTACTACTACTACTACTACTGCACCTACTGCTACTATTGCTGCCACAACTACTACTCCTACCACTAGTTCTACTAGTCCTACTGCAACAACTACTAATATTAATACTACTACTGCTACTGCTACTGGTACTACTACTGTTACTACTACTACAAGTAGTTCTTTTACAACTACTGGCACCACTATTATTACTACTACTTCTACTTCTGCTACTATTGCCAATAATATTACTACTACTTCAACTATTGCCACCGCTGCTACCACAACTCCAGCTACTGCTACTACTACTATTACTATGACTACTACTACTTCTACTGCTATTAGTACCGCTACTACTACTCCTATTACTATTACTGCTACTGCTACTACTACTACCACTGCTACTATTTGTACTATTACTGTTGCTACTTCTACTGCTGTTGCTTCTACTGCTACTACTTCTGCTGCTGGGACTACTACTACTAATACTACTAGAACTAGCACAACTACTGCTACCACTACTGCTGCTGCTGCTGCTAATGATACAACTACTCCTACTACTTCTAATACTACTACTACTGCAACTAGTACCACAACTACTGCTACTGTGACAACTTCTGATACTACTACTACTACTAGTACTACTGCTACGACTTCTACTTCTACTATTACTGCTATTACTATTACCACTACTACTACTAAAACAAATACTACTTGCACAATAACGACAACAACTACTACTACGACTTCTACAACTTCTACAGCTACTAGTCTTAGTACTGTGACTGCTACTACAACTTCAACTGCTGCTACTACTACCAACTCTACTCCTACTCCTGTTGCTACTACTACAACTGCGACTACTACCACTACTACTGCTGCTACTACTGCTGCTACTGCTCCTACTACTGCTATTAGTACTACTACTACTTCTACTACTACTACTACGACGACGACTACTACAACTACTCCAGCTGCTGCTACTACTACTACTATGACTATTACTATTACTTCTATTATTACTACTACTACTACAACAACAACAACAACTACTACTACTATTATAACTACTACTCCTACAACTTCTGTGACAACTACAACTCTACTATTACTGCTATTACTACTACTACTATTGCAACTACTATTACTACTACTACTACTACTACGACTCATGCTACAACTCCTAATACCATCACTACTACTTCTACTCCTACTACTACACCTACTACTACTACTCCTCCAATTTTTACTACTACAACTTCTGCTGCTGCTACTACTTCTACTACTACTATTACTACTACTGCTGCTGCTACTGCTGCTACTACTACTACTATTACTACTACTATAGCAACAACTTCTACTGCAACTCCTACTACTAGTCCGACTTCTACTACCACTACTCCTACTACTACTTCTACTACTATTACTACTACTACTACTACTACTACAACTACTGCTTCTATTAGAACTACCACTCCTTCTGCTACTACTTCTGCTACAACTACTTCGACAACTACTACTCCATATGTTGCTACCATTATGACAACAACAACAACTACTACTGCTACTTCTATTACTATTACTATTGCTATTACCACTTCTACTACAACCTCTACAACTACTACTGCTGCTACTACTACTACACCACCACTACTACTACTATTGCAACTGCTACTAATGCTACTACTAATACTACTACTGCTCTGATTACTACTACAGCTGCTACTGCTGCTGCTGCTACGACAATAACTACTACTACTCCTACTACTACTACCTCTACAACAACTACGAGTGCTACTACTAGTACACTACTACTACAAATACAACTATTGCAACTACTACAACTACAACTGTTACTACTACTACTACTACTACTACTACTATTATTGCTACTACTACTAATACTACTACTAAACCTACTACTGCTGGTGCTCCTACGATTACCACTACTACTACTAC
>RXID01015940.1:25024-71894 GCA_005019695.1 Trichopus zeylanicus subsp. travancoricus
CTATATCTACCACTAATACTACTACTTCTACTACTACAACTACTGCTACTAATACAACTAGTACTACTGCTGCTGCTGCTGCTACTACTACTACTACGACTGCTCCTCCTACACCTCCTCCTCCTGCTACTACCACCACTGCTACTACAAGTATTACCACATTTACTACTACTACTACTACTGCCACTACTGCCACTACTACTACTGCCGCTACCATTATTACTACTGCTACAACTACTTTTACTATTACTACTGCTACTACAATGATTACAACTACTACAACAAGTACTTCTGTAGCTACTACTACAACTACTACTACTGCTCATGCCAATGCCCCTACTACTGCTACTAACACTATTACCACCACCACCACCACTACTACTCCTATTACCACTACTACTACGACTATGACTACTACTACTACTAGTACTACTACTACTACTTCTACTACTACTATTATTACAGCTACTTCTACTTTTGCAACTACTGTTGCTACTACTACTACAACTACTACTACTGCTACTGCTTCTTCTAGTACTATTGCTACAACTAGTCCTTTTACTACTAGTACTACAGCTACCATGATACAGCAATAACTTCTACTAGTACTAGTACTACTAATACTACAACAACAACTACTACAACTACAACCTCTACTACAACTACTGTTGCTTTCATAACGATAGAACTACTACAACAACAACAACAACTACTCCTACCGATACTACTGCTCCTACTACTACTACTACTACTACTACTACTACTCCTCCTCCTCCTCCTCCTCCTACTATGACTACTACTACTGCTACAGCTAATCCTACTACTAGTCCTATTACTACAACTACTACTACTACTACTACTACTACTACAACAACTACCTCTACTACTACTACTGCTACTATTATAACTACACAACTACTACAACTATTACTACTAGCACTACTACTACTCCAACAACTACTACTATTACTACTAATAATAATAATACTAATATGAATGCTACTACTACTGCTACTACTGCTGTTACTACTGCTACTACTACTACTGCTGCTACTGCTACTACTACTACTAATATAATTCATATTCCTACTCCTACTACTGCAACTACTACTGCCCTCTCCCACTACTAATACAATAGCAACTATGACTCCTACAACAACACCTACTACTACTTCTACTACTACTACTATTACTAATACTACTACGACTACTACTACTACTACTACTGCTGCTACTACTACTATTATTAATACTAATACTAATACTAATATTACAACTAATGTTGCTTTTGCTGCTACTACGACAACAACAACAACAACTACTACTGCTCCTACTACTACTACTACTGCTACTACGAATACTACTCCTACTGCTACTACTACTAGTCCTATTACTACTACTACTACTACTACTACTACTACTATGATTTATATTATTACCACTACGACTACAACTACTGTCGCTGCTGCTGCTACTACTACTGCTGCTACTACTACTATGTCACTACTACTCCAACTACTACTACAACTATTGCTACTACGACTCCTACTGCAACTCCCACTACTTCTACCACGCCTACTACTACTACTATCCCTGTTCCAACAACAACAACTACTACTACAAATACTAGCACGTCAACCACTCCGACTGCTACTACTACTCCTCCTCCTACTACTTGAATGACTATAGCTACTGGCACTACAATTTCCTCTACTAAAGCGACTACTATTACTACAACTACTTCTAATACTACAATTGTTGCACTACAACTACCACTACTACTCCTACCACTACTACTGTTACTACTACTACATCTACTACTAGTACTACTACTCTACTATTACTACTCTTGTTGTTGCTCTTACTACTACTACTATCACTACTACTATTACTACTACTACTACTAATACTACTACTAATCCTCCTCCTCCGCCTCCTCGTCTTGCTAGTACTGCCACACTACAACCAGCATTACCACATTTATTATTATTATAACTACTACTACTACTACCACCACCACCACTATTACTAGTACTACTACTACTACTGCTACTACTACCTCTACTACTACTAAAACAACTACAACAACAACTTTTCCCATTACTTCTACTACTTCTACTACTCCTATTACTCCTCCTACAACAACAACAACTACTACTACTGTTACTACTACTAACAGCAACTACTACGACTACAACAACAATTGCTACTACTACTGCGTCTCCTGCTACTACTATGACTATGATTATTACAACTACTACTTCTGCTCCTACTACTACAACAACAACTACTACTGCTGCTACTACTACCATGTCACTACTACTCCAACTACTACTACAACTATTGCTACTACTACTCCTACTGCAACTCCCACTACTTCTACCACGCCTACTACTACTACTATCCCTGCTCCAACAACAACAACTACTACTACAAATACTAGCACGTCAACCACTCCTACTGCTACTACTACTCCTCCTCCTACTACTTGAATGACTATAGCTACTGGCACTACAATTACCTCTATTAAAGCGACTACTATTACTACAACTACTTCTAATACTACAATTGTTGCACTACAACTACCACTACTACTCCTACCACTACTACTGTTACTACTACTACATCTACTATTAGTACTACTACTCTACTATTACTACTCTTGTTGTTGCTCTTACTACTACTACTAGTACTACTACTATTACTACTACTACTACTAATACTACTACTAATCCTCCTCCTCCGCCTCCTCGTCTTGCTAGTACTACCACACTACAACCAGTATTACCACATTTATTATTATTATAACTACTACTACTACTACCACCACCACCACTATTACTACTACTCCTACTGCTACTATTACTACAACAACAACAACAACAACTACTACTACTACTACTACTACTACTACTACTACCACTACTATTATTACTGCTACTTCTACTTCTGCTACTACTGTTGCTACAACTAGTAATACCACTACTGTTGCTACTTCAAATACTACAACAACTGTTACTACTACTACAGCTACTACTACGACTACTACTGCTGCTACTGCTACTTCTGTTGCTACGACTAGTCCTTTTACTCGTAGTACTACTGCTACCACTGCTACTACTGCTACTCCTACTACTGCTGGTACTGCAACAACAACTACTACTGGTACTACTACTACTACTACTACTACCTCCTCTACTACTGCGGCTGCTACTACTACTACACTACTACTATAACTACTACTGCTCGCACTACTACTCCAACAACTACTACTATTACTACTACTAATACTAGCACTACTACTAATACTGCTGCTACTACTTCTACTTCTGCTACTATTACTTCTGCTACTAGTAGTACTACTACCACAACTACTACTGCTATTGCTACTACTACTACTGCCACTAATACAACTACTGCTATGGCTGCTATTGCTGTTGCGACTATTACTACTGCTACTCCTACTACTACTACTCATATTGTTGCAGCTATTACTGGTACTACTACTACTACGACTATTGCAGCCACTACTACAGCTTTGTTGCTCCTCTAGCTACTAATACGGCTACTACTACTACTACTACTGTAACAACTACTGCGACTGCTACTATAACTACTACTGCTACTGCTACTACTACTACTACTAATACTATTAGACTAGTACTACAACTGCTGCTGCTGCTAATAATACTACTACTCCTACTACTTCTATAACTACAACTGCTACTACGACTACTACGGCTAGTTTTGCTACTACTATTACGGTTACTACTATTGCAACTACTACTACTACTGTAACAAATACTACTAGGACAACAACAATAACAACTACTACTACCACTACTGCAACTGCTATAGCTTCTACTCTTAGAACTTCTACTGCTGTTGCTACTTCAATTGATACTGCTACTACTACTACTACTGTTGCTTCAACTGCTACTGCTACTACTACAACTACTACAACAACTGCTGCCACTACTAGTGCTACCGCCACTACTCTAGCTACAACTACTGCTACTACTAGTACCATTACTATTAATACTACTACTACTACAACTATTAATACTTCTACACCCACAACTACGACAACTACTACTACAACTTCTGCTAGTATTTCTACTTCTGCAACTATTGCTACTATAGCTACCACTACTATTACCGTAGCTATTATTGTTACAACAACAACTACTACTACTAGTACTACTACTACTTTTGCTACTACTACTACTAATGCTGCCGCTATTGCTCCAACTACTACTACTACCACTACTCTTACTATTACTAGTACTACCACTAGTACTACAACTGCTACTGCTGCTAATTCTACTACTGCTTCTACTACTTCTGCTACTACACCTACTACTTTTACTTCTCCAACTACTACTACAGCTACTAAAACCTATACTGTTGCTACTGCTACAACTTCTACAATGACCACTGCAACTACTACTACTACTACTACTACTACCACTACTACTACTACTACTACTACTACTACTACTACGGCTACTACTACTACTACTACAATTACTAGCACTACTACTAATACTACTACTACTGCTACTACTATCGCCGTACTATTGCTTTACTCCTATTGCTACTATTATTACTATTGCTACTAATACTACATCTACTACTACTACTTTTGCCACTAATACTAGTTCTACTAGTACTACAACTATGGCTATTGCTGCTGCTGCTGCTCCTACTAATACAACAACACTAGCTACTACTACTACTACTACTATTACCGTTACTGCTCATACAACTACTGCTGTTGTTGCTAATACTATTGTCGGTACCACTACTATTACTACTATAGCTACTTCTTCCCCTACTGCTACAACTGCAACTACTAATATTGTTTTTCTTGGTACTTCTACTACTTTTCCTACTACTACTACTACCACCACTACTATGACTACCATTATTATTATCGCTGCTACTATTGCTACTGCTACTACTACTACCACCACCACCACCACTACTACTATTATTACTACTACTACCACTACTACTACAACAACTACTGCAACCCTAAACCCTAAACCCTAAACCTACTGCTACAGGTGCTATTTCAACCGCAACTCCTATTACTGCTACTACTACTACTAATACTACAACTAATACCAGTACTATTACTATTACTACTGCTCCCACTAATGCTATAATTACTACTACTCCTACTATTGTGATTACGACTGCTATTACTACTACTACTACTACAACTATTACTGCTACTGCTACTACTACTGCTTCTGCTACTACTGTTGTCACTACTACTGCAGCTACTACTACTACTAATACTCCTAGTACTACTATAGCTTCTACTATTACTACTACTGCTGCTCCTAATTCTATTGCTACAACTACTACTACTGCTACAACTCCTATTACTACTACTACTACAACTACTACTTCTACTGCTACAACTACTACTCCTACTCCTAAACCTACTCCTACAACCACCACTACTACTATTACAACTGCTTCAACTAATACTACTACCACTACTACTACTACTACTAGTACTTCTACAACTTCTGCTACTACTACTACTGTCGCTGCTACTGATACTCCTACTACTACGACTATTACTACTACTACTATTATTACTTCTACTACTACAACAACAACAATAACAACAATAACTACTACTGCTACTATTACAACTGCTACTCCTACTTTTGTTACTACTACTATTCTACTATTATTGTAATTATTACTAATGCTACTGCTACTGTTGTTACTACTACTACTACTGCTGTGACTCTCGCTGCTACTCCTAATACTGCCACTACTATTTCTACTCCTACTACTACTCATATATTACTACTAGTACAACTGCTACTATTACTACTACTACTACACCTAATACTACTACTGCTACAGCTACTATTAGTACTACTACTAGTACTCCTACTATTACTACTACAACTACAACTGTGGCTACTACTATTACTACTACTACTGCGGCTACTACTGCTGGTACTACTACTTCTACAACTAGCACTCCATCTATTGCTACCATTATGGCAACTACTACTACTGCTGCTACTACTACTTCTACTACTATAGCTGCTATTACCACTACTACTACTACCTCTACCACTACTACTACTGCAACTACTGCTACACCACTACCACAACAACTACTACTACTGCAATTACTGCTGCTGCTATTGCTGCGACTACTAATACTACTACTACTACTATAACTACTGCTATGACTACTACTACTACAACTACTACCTCTACAACAACTGCCATGACAACTACTAATACACTACCACTACACTATTACTACAACTATTACTGTCGCTCCAACTAATACTACTACTACTCTTTTTGCTACTACTGCTACTATTACCACCACTATAGCTACTACTATAACAACTAGTACGACAATTACTCCAACTACTACCTCAACTACTCCTGCTACTACTACAACAACTGCAACTACTAGAAGTACCACTTCCTCTACTACAACGACTACTACTACTATTACTACTTCTGATACTACAAATGCTACTACTACCACTACTACTACTCCTACTATTACTACTACCTTTACTACTACTCCTACTATGACAACTACCACTATTACGGCTACTACTAATACTACTACTATTTCAACAACAACAATTACAACAACTACTACTAATATGACAATAACAATAACAACAACAACTACTACTGCTACTACTACTACTACTAATCCTGCTACTACTACTACTTTCATGATTACTAATACAACAACTACAATGACAATAACTATTGCTACTACTACTACTACTACTACTACTTAACTACATAATCCACTAATATACAACACTGCAACCAACAACAACTTGCTACTACTATTACTCCTCCTCCTCCTCCACTACTCCTACTACTACGACTACTACTATACTGCTACGACTACTCATTCCTACACCTACTCCAATACTGCGTCATACAACAACTACTGCTACTACTACTTCTATACTACTTACTCCTACTCCTTACCCTACTACTACTCCTGCTACTACCACTTATATTACCGCTAGAAACTACTACTACTGCTACTACACTATTACTGGTGTTGCTTACGAATTACTACGATTGCGGCCGACTACCCCTATACTGCTACAACTAATACTACTACTTCAAATACTAGTATGATAACTACTCCTACTGCTTCTACTACTCCTACAAACTACTACAACAACTACAACTACTGGCACTACTACAAACTTCTACTATAGTGACTACTACTACTACTCCTCCTCCAAAATACTACAACAGCTACTTTTCACTATACTACTGCAACTACTATACAACAACAACTAACTACTACTCCTACTATTATTACTACTACTACTATTACTGCAATACTTCTACTCGACTACTAATACAACTAACTTCTACGTACTACTACTCTCCTCCTCCTCCTATTAATAATGCTACAAACAACAATACTACTACTTCTCCTCCTCATCCTCCACCTACTGCAACTACTACCACTACTTCCACAAGTACCACCTCATTTACTACTTACTCCCATAATAACAATGACTACTACTGTCGCTGCTGCTACAACTACCTTTATTACTACTAAAACTACAATTACTACTACTACTACTACTACTACGGCTACAACAACAACAACTACTACTAGTACTTTTGCAACTACTTCTACTATGATTACTACAACTACTACTTTTGTTGATTCTACTACAACAACTACTGCTACTACTACTAGTACTGCTAATACCTCTACTTCTGCTACTACCGCTATTACCACCACTACCATTTCTCTTACTCCTATTACCACTGCGACTACTACCACGACTACTAATACTACAATTGCCACTACCACCACTACTACTACTATTGCTTCTACTAGTACTACTAGTACTGCTGCTACTTGAACTACTACAATAGCTGTTACTACTACTACTATAACTACTATGACTACTGTAGCTGCTACTGCTACTATTTCTACTTTTGCTACAACTAGTCCTTTTACTACTAGTACTACAGCTACTACTGCTACTACTATTGCTACAACTAGTCCATTTACTACTACAACTACCTCAACTACTACTACTACTACTACTATTACTACATAACTACTACAATTACTACTACTAGCACTACAACTACAACAACAACTACTACTACTAACAATACTATTACTACTACTGCTGCTGCTGCTATAACTACTCATATCACGACAACTACTACTACTACGACTACTACTACTGCTGCTACTACTGCTACTACTAGTATAATTACTATTACAGCTGCTGCTTTTGAGACTGCTATTACTACTATTACTACAGCTGCCTACAGTTGCTACTACGACTATAACTATTGAGACTGCTACTACTACAGTAACTACTACTATAGCTACAACTACAGTGACTACTACTACTGCTAATTTTTCTACTCCTACTTCTGCTGCTACTACTTCTCTACAACAACAACTACTACTATTGCTGTTGTTGCTGCTACTACTACTACTATTTCTCTTACTGCTACTACTAACACTAGTACTACTACTACTGCTGCTACAAATACTACCATTATTGCTACTGCTACTACCCTTACTACTACTATTGATACTACTACTTCAACGACTACTACTATTACTTCTGCAACTTCTACTGCTACTGCTGCTGCAGCTGATGTTGCTGCTCCTACTAGTACTGCTCCTCCTCCACCTCCTCCTCCAGCTATTACTATTATAACTACTACTAGCACTACTACATCTACTCCTACTACTACTACAACTACTATTACTACTACTTCAACTCCTACGACAACTACAACTACTACTACAACATGTACTACTACTTCTACCTCTCTAGTTATAGCTACTACTTCTGCTACTACTGCTACCACTACTACCACTACTGCTACTACTGTTACTACTACTATTGCTACTACTACGACTACTACAACAACAACAACAACTTCTACTCCAGCTACCCCTACAACTACAACTATTGCTACTACTGCTACTGCTACAACCTCTACTACTACTACTACTGCAACTACTACTACAACTACTCCTATTGCTACAACTACTACTCCTATTAGTAGTACTAGTGCTACTGTAACTACAACAACTACTACTACTATAACCACTACTACTACAACAACTACTACTACCACCACTATTACTACTACTACTACAACAACTACAACTACTACTACTACTACTATGCCTACCACCACTACTCAAACTACTACTAAACTACTACTACGATTGCTACTACTACTACTTCTACTTCTACTAATACAACTACTTCTACTACTACTACTACTGCTGCTACAACTACTACAACAACTATTGCCACTACAACTACTACTACTACAACTGCTACTACTACTACTCTCCAATTGCTACTACTACTACTTCTACTTCTTCTTCTTCTACTACTACTACTACTACTTCACTGCTACTAGTAGTACACTACTACTAGCACTACTACTACTCTAACAACTATGACTATTACTACTACTAATACTACTGCTACTACTACTACTAGCACTACTACAACAACTCCTTTCGCTACTACTACTACTCCTCCTACTATTATTACTACCGCTAAAACTTCAACTACACCTACCGCTCCTACTAATACTACAACAACTACTAATACTACTACTACTCCTCCTCCACCTCCTCCTACAACAACAACTACTACTACAACTAGCACTACTACTTCAACTGCTGCTACTACTACAACAACAACAACTACTACTACTACAACAACTCCTATTGTTACTGCTACACCTACCACTACTACTTCTGCAATAGCTACTACTGCTACTACTACTACTATTATTGCTTCGAATATTACTGAAACTACTGCTACTGCTGGTACTACTACTATAACTCTGATTACCACAACTACTACTGCTACTACTACTATTACTAGTACTACTCCTCCTACTAGTACTACTACTCTAAACACTCCTACGACTTCTACGACTACTACTCCAACAACTACAGCAACTACTACACTCCTACTACTACTACTACCACTATATCTACTACTAATACTGTTGTTGTGGTAGCTGCTACTACTACTACTAATGCAACAACTACTCTTCTACTACTACTGCTACTACTAATACTACTACTATTATTATTGCTATTATTACTACTACTACTACTACTTCTTTTGCTACTACTACTACAACTACTACTTTTGCTGCTACAACTGCTACTACTACTATAATTGATATTGATAGTACCAGTATTGTTGTCGCTGCTGCTACCACTTTTGCTATAAGTACTGCTTTTGTTGCTACTACTTCCACAACTACTACTTCTGTTGGTACTATTGCTACCACTCCTATAATTGCAACTACTACAACTATTACTACTGCTGCAACTACTACTACTTCGACTACTATTACTATTACCACTACTCCTGCAGCTTCTACTGTAGCTACTACCACTACAGCTACAACTACTAATCCTGCTACTACTAGTACAATAGCTATTATCGCTGCTATTATTGCCGGTACTACTACTACTACTGCTACCACAACTAGTACTATTGCTAGGACTACTACTACTGCTGCTACTGGTACAACAATAACAACTACTACTACTACTACTACCGCTACTACTTCTACTACTGCTATTGCTACTACTACTACTACTACTACTACTACTACTTCTGCTACAATTTCTGCTACTACTATAGCCAATTCTACTACTACTACAACAAGTACTACTACTAGTTCTGCTACAACCTCTGCGACAACTTATGCTACTACAACAACAACAACTACTACTACTAATACTATTACTACTACTCCTATGATTACTGCCATGATCACAGTTACTACAATTGCTGCTACTCCAACTACCACTATCGCTACTAATACTGCTACTCCTACTACTGCGACTACCACTATTACTACTATTACTACTACTACTACTATTACTAGTACTACTGTTACTATAACCACAACAACAACAACACCAACAACTACTCCTATATCCACTCCTACTCCTACTCCTACTATTCCTACTACTACTACTCTCTCCAACTACTATTACTACTACTACGACTCCTACTGCAACTCATCCTACAACTACTACAACAAAAACAACAACAACAATAACAACAACTACTACTACTACTAATGCTACTACTACTACTACTACTACTACTACTACTACTACTACTACTAGTACTAATATTACAACTTCTGTTGCTATTGCTGCTACTATAACAATAACAACAACAATAACTACTGCTACTACCACTACTATAAATACTACTCCTATTGCTACTCCTACTAGTCCTATTACTATTACTACTAGTAGTACTATGATTTATACTACTACCACTACTACAACAACTACCGTTGCTGCTACTACTACTACAACTATTACTATTGCTGCTGCTACTACTACTACTACTTTTGTTGTTACTACTTCTCCTACTCTAACTGCTACTACTACTATGCTACTATAATTCCAAGTGCAACTCCTACTACTTTTGCCGCTCCTACTACTACTACTACCCCTACTCCAATTTCTACTACTACTACTACTACAACAACAACAACTACTACTACTACTACAACTACTAGTACGACAACTACTCCTACTACTACTACAACAACTACAACTACTGGCACTACTACCACCACAACTACAACGACTGCTACCACAACTACTGCTTCTGATACTATAGCTGCAGCTACTATACTATTACTACTGCTACAGCTACTATTACTTCTCCTACTCTTACTACTACTACTACTACTACTACTACTACAGCTACTACTACTACATCTATTACTAATACTACTACTTCTACTTCTACTACTATTACCAGAACTACTGCTGTTGTTGCTACAACAACCACTACTGCTCCTCCACATCCTCCTCCTCCTCCTGGTACTACTACCATGACTACTACTAGTACTAGCACGTTTACTACAACTACTAATACTACTACCACCACTACTACTACTACAACTACTATTGCTACTACTACCTCTACTACTACTAAATCTACTATTACTACAACTTCTCCTATTACTGCTACAACTTCTGCTACTAGTACTACAACAACTACTACTCCTATTACTACTACTACTGCAACTACTACTCCTACAACTACTACTACAACAATAACAACAACAACTACTACTACGATTCCTACTATTCATACTCCTACTCCTATGACTGCTACTACAACTACTCCTATTACTACTACTCCTAATACTACTACTACTTCCACCACGACTAATCCTACTTTAACTCATACTACTACTACTACTACTATGACTACATCTAATACTACAGCTACAGCTATTACAACTACAAATATTGCTGCTTCTACTAATATTGCTGCTACTACAACCGCAATAACAACTCTGCTACTAATACTACTACTACTATTACTAATAGTACTACTATTATTATCGCTATTATTACTACTATGGCTACTACGATTGCTACTACTACTATGGCTACTACTTTTGCTAGTACTACTGCTACTACTACTACTATAATTGCTATCAATACTACCAGTGTTGCTGTTGCAACTACTACTACTACTAGTACTACTGCTGCTGCTGCTACTACTACTACTACTGCTACTAATACTACTATAACTACCATTACTACTACCACTATTACTACTCCTACTATCGGTACTGTTACTATTACTACTACTACTACTTCTACTACTACTACTACTACTACTACTACTACTACTACTACTATTATTACTACTACTACTACTACTACTACTACTACTACAAATACTACTACTACCAATACTGCTGTTGCTAGTACTACTACTACTACTACTACTACTACTGCTACTAGTACTACTACTATTACTATGGATGCTGTTGCTGCTACAGCTTCTACTAAATCTATTGCTAATGTTGCTGCTACTACGACTGCGATAATTACTACTTCTACTACTATTACTACTACTACTACCACTACATCTACTACTGCTGCAGCTTCTACTACCACAACTACTTATGCTGTTGCTGCTACTAGCTCTGCAACTACTGCTTCTACTACCATTACAACTACTACTACCAACAAAACCATTACTACTGCTACTACTACTACCACTAACACTACTACTATTGCTATTTCTATTATTACTACTACTACTGCTATTGCTACTACTTCTACAATTTCTGCTGGTACTATTGCTACCACTATCACAACTGCTACTGCTACTACTAGTACTGCTGCTACAACTACTACTACTACTACTATAACTCCCGCTACTACTACTACTGTAGCAACTACTACTGCTGATACAACTACTAATCCTACTACTAGTACTACTACTATCACTACTACTGCTATTGCTACTACTGCTGCTATTATTGCTAGTACTACTGTTACTACTACAACTACCATAACTAGTGTTATTGCTATGACTACTACAATAGACCAACTGCTACTACAACTACTACGGCTACTAGTTCTACTATTAGCACTACTACTGCTACTATTATTACTACTGCGACTACTACTACTACTACTACTCCAACAATAACAACAACTACTACCACTATTACAGCTGCTACTACCACTACTACTAATGTTGTTGCTGCTATGATTGTTACATCTAATGTTTCTACTATTACTACTACTACTACTACTACTACTACTACTACTACTACTGTAGCTGCTACCACCACTACTACTAATGTTGTTGTTGCTAACACTGCTGCAACTACTGCTTCTACTACTAGTACTACTACTACTACTAATACAACAACTACTACTGCTACTACTACTACTACGACCCTTAATACTACTACTATTGCTACTTCAGTTATTACTATTTCTACTACTACTATTTCTACTACTTCAACGACTACTACTTCTACTGGTACTATTGCTACCACTACTATAACTGCTACTGCTACTACTAGTACTGCTGCTGGAATTGTAGCAACTGCCACTACTGCTACTACTACTAATCCTGCTGCTAGTACTACTTCTACCACTACTACTGCTGCTGTTACTACTACTACTACTATTGTTGCTGGCACTATTACTATTACTATAGCTACCATAACTAGTGCTATTGCTATGATAACTACTACTGTTGTTCTTGCTACTACTACTACTACTACTGCTACTAGTACTACTACTGCTACTACTATTACTACTATGACTACTACTACTACTAGTACTGCTATAACTATTACTACTACTACGACTACTACTACCACTACTACTAATGCTACTGTGACTGCTAGTACTACTACTATGATTACCACTACTACTACCACTACAACAACAACAACTACTATTGTGGCTACTGCTGCTACTACTACTACTATTGCTGCTACTTCTACTACTACTACAACTGCTATTGCTACTGCTACTGCTACTATTATTACTACTACTACTATTATAGTCCTTCCCACAGAAGTAGTAGCAGTACCAGCTATAGTAGTCACAATTATGGTTGCAATTGTAGTAGTAGTAGTAGTGTTAGTCATAGGAATAGTATAGTAGTCATAGTGGAAGTAGTAGTAATAATAGTAGAAGTAGTAGTAGTCATAGTAGTCATAGTAGTAGTCATAGTAGTAGTAGTAGCATTAGTAGCAGTAGTAGTAGTTATAGTAGTAGTAGTAGTATCAATAGTAGTACTACTTGTAGCACAAATTGTAGTAGCAGTAGTAGTTGTTGTAGTAGTAGTTGTTGTAGAAGTAATAGTAGTTGTAGTAGTGGTAGTATTAGCAATAGTAGTAGTAGTTGCATTTGTAGTTGCATAAGTGGTAGCAGAATAAGTAGTAGAAGTAGTAGCAAAAATAATAGCAAAATTTATTATAGTAAAAGTAGCAACAGTAGTAGCACAGTAGTTGTATTAGTAGTAATAGTAGTGTTAACACAATAGTAGAAGTAGTAGTGGAAGCAATTGTCATAGTAATAGCAGTAGTAGTCATTCTAGCAGCTGCAACAGTACTGGTAGTAGTCATAGTAGTAGAAGTAGTAGGAATAGTTGTAGTCTCAGTACTAACAGGAATAGTAGTAGTAGTTGCAGTTGTAGTACCAGTAGTTGTAGTTGTAGTAATAGTAGTAGTAGCAATAGTAGTAGTAGTAGCAGTTGCCATAGTAGTAATAGTTATAGTAATAGTAGCAGTAGTAGTAGCAGTTGCCATAGTAGTAGCAGTAGTAGTATGAGTAGTAGTTGTAGAATTAGGAGTAGTAGCTACAGTAGTAGTAGCAGAATAAGTAGCAGCAGAAGTAGTAGTAGTAGTAGTAGCAGTAGCAGAAGGAGTAGTAGCAGTTGCAGGATTAGTACAAGTAGTAGTAGTAGTCATAATATTAGTAGTAGCAATAGTAGTTATTATTATTGTTGTAGTAGTAGTAGTAGTATTAGTAGTTGTTGTAGGAGTAGTAGTAACTGTAATAATAGTAGCAAGAGTTATGGTAGCAATTATAGTAGTCCAAGTAGTACTAGTTGTATTAGTAGTAGAAGAATTAGTAGCAGAAGTAGCAGTTGTTGTAGTGGCAAAAGTGGTAGTAGTAGCGGTAGTCGTAGTAGTAGAAAAAGTAGCATTAGTCCTAGTGGCTATAGTAGTAGGAGCAGAAGTAAAAATAGTATAGTAGAAGTGGTAGTAGAAGTAGTAGAAGTAGCAGGAGTAGTACTAGCAATAGTAGTCATAGTCGTAGTAGCATTAGTAGCAGCAGCGGTTGTAGTAGTAGCGATAGTAGGAGTAGCAATTGTAGCAGTAGTCATAGTAGTAGTAGTTGTGGTAGGAGTAGTACTAGCAAAAGCAATAATAGTAGTAGCAGTAATAGTAGTAGCAGTAATAGTGGTAGCATTAGTAGCAGTAGTACTAGCAGTTGTAAAAGTAGTAGTAGTGGTGGTGGTGGTGGTGGTGGTAGTAGTAGTACTACTACTACTAGTAGAAGTCATAGTAGTAGTAGGAGTTGGAGTAGTAGTAGGAGTAGTGGTGGTGGTAGTAGTAGTAGAAGTAGTAGTAGTAGTAGTTGTTGTTGTTGTTGTCGTTGTTGTTGTTATTGTTATTGTTGTACTAGGTGGAGTAATACTAGTAGTAGTTGTTGTATTAGTTGTCGCAGTAGTAGCAATACTAAGTAGTAGTGGTAGTAGTAGTAGAAGTATTTGTAGTAGTACTAGTCATAGGATCATCAGTAGTAGTAGGAATAGTAGTAGTAATAGTAAGTCATTGCAGTAGTAGCAGTTGTACTTATACTAGTAGGAGTAGTGGTAGTATTCATAGTAGGCACAGTAATAGTTATTGTAGTAGTAGTAGTAGTAGTAGTTGGAGTAGTAATAGTTGTAGTAGTTGTAGCAGTAGTACTAGAAATAGTAGTAGCAGTAGCTGTAGTAGCTAAAATAGCAGCAGCAGCAGCAGCAGTAGTAGTAGTAGTAGTAGTAGTAGTAGTAGTAGTAGTAGCAGCAGCCACAACAGCAGCTGGAGTAGTAGTAGAAATAATAATAGTAGTAGTAGTAGAAGTAGTAGTAAGAGTTGTAGTTGTAGAAGCAATAGAAGCATTGGCAGCAATAGTAGCAGTAGCCATAGTAGTAGTAGTAGTAGTAGTAGTAGTAGTAGTAGTAGTAGTAGTGGTGGTAGTAGTAACAGTATTAGTAGCAACAATAGTATTTGGATTTGTAGTAGTAGTAGTAGTAGTAGTCGCAGTTGCAGCTATAGTAGTAGCAAAAGTAATAGTAGTTGTAGTTGTAATTGCAATAATGGTAGCAGCGTTAATAGTAGTAGTAGTAGTAGCTATCGTAGTAGTAGCAATAGTGCCAGTCGTATCAGTAGTAGCATCAATAGTAGTAGTAGCTGTGGCAACAGTAGTAGTAGTAGTAGTAGCAATAGCAACAGTAGTAGTAGTAGTAGTAGGAGTAGTAGTAGTAGTTGAAGTAGTAGCAATTGCAGTAGGAGTAGTAGCCGTTGTAGTAGGGGTATGATAAGTAGTTGTAGTAGCAATAGTGGTAGCAGTAGTAATCGTAGTCGTAGTAGCAGTAGTAGAAGTACTAGTAGTTGTATCAGCAATAACAGTAGTAGAAGTAGTAGTAGCTGGGGTAGTAGTAGCAATAGTAATAGAAGTTATTGCTGTAGAATTTGTAGTAGTATTAGTAGCTATAGATGTAATAATAGTAGCAGTAGTTGTATTAGCAAAAGTAGTAGTAGTACGATAACTAGTCGTAGTGGCGGTAGCAGTAGTAGTACTAGTAGTGGTATTAGTTGTAGTAGCAGTAGTAGCAGTAGTAGTAGAAGTAGTACTACTAGTGTTACTAGTAGCCATGGTAGAAGTAGTAGAAGTTGTTGTAGCAGTAGTAGTAGTAGTAGTAGTAGTAGTAGCAAAAGTATTAGAAGTAGTAGTAGCACTAGTGGTAGTTTGGGAAGTAGCAGTAGTTGTTATTTCAGGGGAAATAGTAGTTGTTGTAGTAGTAGTAGAAGTAGCTGTGGTAGTAGTATTAGTAGAAGTAGTAGAAGTAGTACTAGTAGTAATAGTAGTAATAGTAATTGTAGTAGTATGAATAGTAGTAGCAGCATTAGTAGAAGTAGTAGTTGTAGTAGTAGCAGTAGTAGTAATCGTAGTAGTAGTACTAGTAGTAGCAGTTGTAGTAATTGTAGTAGTAGCAGCAATTGTAGTAATTGTAGTAACAGTAACAGTTGCAGTTGCAGCAGTAGCAGCAGAAGTAGTAGTAGTAGCAGTAGCAGTAGCAGTTGCAGCAGTAGCAGCAGAAGTAGTAGTAATTGTAGTAGCAGTAGTAGTTGCAGTTGCAGCAGTAGCAGCAGAAGTAATAGTTGTTATTACAATAGCAATAGTAGCAAAAGCAATAGTAGTAGTAATAGTAAGAGTACTAGTTGTAGTAGCAGTTGTAGCAGTAGTTGTAGTAGTAGTAGCAGGGCAGCAGTACTTTTGGTAGTAGTAGCAGCAGCAGTAGTAGCAGCAGCAATGGTTGTAGTAGTGGTAGTAGTATCATAAGTAGCGATAGTAGTAGCAATAGTTGCAGTAGTGGTGCTAGTAGTAATAGACATTGTGGTCGCAATTATAGTTGTAGTAGTTGTAGTATTTGTGGTAGTAGCAGTAGTAGTACTAGTTGTAGTCATAGTTGTACTAAAAGTCAGAGTAGTAGCAGAAATAGTGGAAGTTGTTGTAGTAGTACTAGCAATAGTTGCAGTAGTAGCAATAGTAACAGCTATTGCGGTAGTAGTAGTAGCAAAAGTATTAGTATTAGTAGTAGTAATAGAAGTAATGGAAGATGTTGTAGCAGTGATAGTAGTAGCAAGTATAGCAGTTGCAGCAGTAGTCGTAATAACAGCAGTAGTAGTACTAGAAGTAGAAGTAGTCGCAGGGGCAATAGTAGTACTAGTAGTAGCAGTAGTAGCAGAGTAGAAATAGTAATTGTAGGAGCAGTAGTTGTACCAAAAGTAATAGTAATAGTGGTAGTATTATTAGTAGTAGTAGCAGTAGTAGTAGTAGTATTAGCATGAGCAGTAGTAGCTGTTGTAGTAATAGTAGTAGTTGTTGTTGTAGTAGTAATAGTAGTAGTTGTTGTTGTATTAGCAATAGTAGTAGTAGTTGTTGTAGTAGTAATAGTAGTAGTAGTAGTAGTAGTAGCAGCAGTAGTAGTAGCAGTAGCAACAGTAGTAGTAGCAGTAGTCGCAGTAGTAGCAGTAGCAGTAGTGGTGGTACTAGTTGTACAAGTAGTAGTATGACAAGTAGTAGCATCCATTGTAGCAGCTGTAGTAGTTGTCGAACTAGTAGTGGTAGTTGCTGGACCAGAAGCAGCAGAAGTAGTAGTAGCAGTAGTTGTAGGAGAAGCAGCAATATTAGTAGTAGTATGAGTAGTACTAGTAGTAGCGGTAGCAGTAGCAATAGTAGTAGTAGTAGTACTTGTGATAGTAGCAGTAGTAGCAGTAGTGGTAGCTACAGTATTAGCCGCGGCAGTAGTAGTGGAAGTCATAGTAGTAGGAATAGCATTAGCAGTAGTAGTAGCAGCAGCAACAGTAGTACGTGTAGTTGTAGTTATAGCAGTAGCAGCAGCCGAAGTAGATTTAGTAACAACAATAATAGTAGTAGTAGTAGCAACAGCAGCAGCAGCAGCAGCAGCAGTAGTAGTAGTAGTAGTAGTAGTAGTAGTAGTAGTAGTAGTAGTAGTAGTACTAGCAACAGTAGTAGTAGTAGTAGTAGCAACTATAGAAGTTGTAGTAGGAGTAGTACTAGTAGCAGTAGCAATAGTGTCAGCAGTAGTAGTAATAGTCTAGTAGTCGTCGTAGTAGTAGTAGTAGTAGTAGTAGTAGTCAGAGTAAAGGTTATAGCAGTAGTAGCAGAAGTAATAGCAATATTAGTAGTAGAAGTATTAGTTATAGTAAAAATTTTCTTAGTAGTAGCAACCGTAGCATTCATAGTTGTCGTAGCAGCAGTAGCAGTAGTAGCAATAGTACTAGTGGTAGTAGCAGCATTCGTAGCGATAGTAGCAGCATTAGTAGTAGAAGTAGTAGCAGCAATAGTAGGAGAAGTAGTAGCAGTAGAAGTAGCAGCATTAGTAATACAAGTAGTAGTACTAGTAGTAGTAGTGGGAGGAGAAGTAGTACTACTAATAGCAGCTGAAGTAGTAGTAGTAGCTGTAGTAGTATGAGAAGTTGTTGGAGTAGCAGTAGCAGTAGTACTACTAGTAGTGGAAGCAGTAGTGGTAGTAGTAGTAGTTGTTGCGGAAGTAGTAGAAGTAGCAGTAGTAGTTGTAGTAGTAGTTGTTGTTGTTGTAGTAGTAGTAGTAGTAGTAGCAGCAGCAGCAGCAGCAGCAGCAGTAGTAGTAGTAGTAGTAGTAGCAGTAATAGTAGTAGTAGTAGTAGTAGCAGTAGTAGCTGTAACAGTAGTAGTAGCAGTAGTAGTTGAGCAGTAGAAGTAGTTGTAGGAGATGTAGTAGAAGTAGTAGTAGTAGGTGTAGTAGAAGTAGTTGTTGAAGTAGTACTATTAGTAGCAGTAGTAGTGATAGTAGTAGTAGTAGTAGTAGTACAAGTAGTAGTAGTAGTAGTAGTAGTAGTAGTACTAATAGCAGTAGTACAAGTAGTAGTAGTAGCAATAGTAGTAGCAGTAGTAACAGTAGTAGCAGTAGTGGTGGAAGTAGTAGTAGCAGCCTAGCAGCAGCATTAGAGGTAGTAGTATTAGTTTTTGAAGCAATAGTCATAGTAGCAATAGTAGCAATAGTTGTAGTAGTTGTAATAGTAGTACTACTTGTAGTAGCACCAACAGTTTCAATAGTAGTGGTAGTAGTACTAGTAGTAGTAGTAGTAGTAATAGTAGTAGTTGTGTAGTGGTAGTTTTTGTTGTTGCTCCTGCAGTAGTTGAAGTAGTTGTTGTAGTAATTTTAGTAGTAGTAGCAGTAGTTGCAATTGTAGTAGTAGTAGTAATAGTAGTAGAATCAGAAGCAATAGTAGCGATAGTTGTAGTAGAAGGTGTAGTAGCAGTAGTAGTAGTCGTGGTAGCAATAGCAGTAGTAGTTATTATAGAAGCCGCAGTAGTAGTAGTTGTAGTAGTATCAATGCTTAATAGTTGTTGTTGTTGTTGTAGTAGTTGCAGTAGTAGTAGTTATTGTTTTTGTGGTAGAAGCAGTAGTAGTTGGAGTAGTAGCAGTAGTAGTTGTAGTAATAGTAGCAATAGCAATAGCAGTAGTAGTTATTGTTGTTATTTTTGTTGTTGTAGTAGGAGTAGTAGCTGTAGTTATAGTAGCAGTAGTGAAAGTAGTAGTAGCTGTAGTTGTTGTACTAGTAGTAGTTGTATTAGCAGTACAGCAATAGCAATAGTAGTTGTACTTGCTACAACATTTCTAGTAGTTGTATTAGAACTTGTAGTAGTTGCAATAGTACAACCAACAGAAGAAGTAGTAGTAGTAGTAATAGCAGTAGTAGTGGTTTTAGTAGTAGTAGTAGCAGCAATAGTATGACTATTTATAGTAATAGTAGTAGTAGAAGTTGTAGTAGTAGGAGCAGTTGTTGCAGCAGCAGTAGTAGTAGTAGTAGAAGTAGTAGTATTAGTACTAGTTATCGTAGCAACCATAGTTGTAGTATTAGTTGCTGTTGCAGGAGTAGTAGTAATAGTAATAATAGTAGCAGGAGTTATGGTAGGAGTAGTAGTACAAGTAGTACTAATTGTATTAGTAGGAGAAGAATGAGTAGAATTAGTAGCAGTAGTTTAGTGGCAAAAGTGGTAGTAGTATCGGTAGTCGTAGTAGTAGCAAAAAGTAGCATTAGTCATGGTGGCTATAGTAGTAACAATAGTAGTAATAGTAGTAGTAGTAGTGGTGGTAGCAGAAGTAGTAGTAGTAGCAGGAGTAGTACTAGCAGTAGTAGTCATCATCGTAGTAGCATTAGTAGCAATAGAGGTAGTAGCAGTAGCAGTTATTGTTGAAGTAGCAGTTGTCCAAGGAGTTGTACTAGCAAAAGTAGTAGTAGTAGTAGAAGCAATAGCAGTAGCAGTAGCAGTAGTAGTAGTAGTAATAGTAGTTGTAAGTGTAGTAGTAGTAGTGGTGGTGGTGGTGGTGGTGGTGGTGGTGGTGGTAGTGGTAGTAGTAGTAGTATTAGTAGTAGTAGTAGTAGTAGTTGGAGTAGTTGTAGTAGTCATAGTAATAGTAGTAGTAATTGTAGTAGTTAGAGTAATAGTAGTAGTTATTGTTGTAGTAGTTGTAGTTGTAGTAGTAGAATTATTTGTAGTAGTAGTATGAGTCATAGGAGCATCAGTAGTAGTAGTTGTTGTCGTAGTAATAGTAGGTAATTATAGTTGTAGTAGTAGTAGTCGTACTAGTAGGAGTAGTAGTAGTAGTCATAGTAGGCGTAATAATAGTTGTAGTAGTAGTAGTAGTAAGAGTCGTAATAGCTGTAGCAGTTGTAGCAGCAGTAGTAGTAGTAGCTACAACAGTAGTAGCAGTAGTAATTGTATTAGAAATAATAGTAGTAGTAGTAGTAAAAGTACTAGAAAGAGTTGTAGTTGTAGAAGCAATAGTAGCATTGGTAGCAACAGCAGCAGCAGCCGTAGTAGTAGAAGTATTAGCAGTAGTAGTAGTAGTAGTGGTAGTAGTAGCAGTAGTAGTAGCAGTATTAGTAACAACAGCATTATTCGGATTTGTAGTAGTAGTAGCAGTAGCAGTAGGAGTAGTAGCAGCAGCAGTAGGAGTTGTTGTTGTAGTTGCAGTTGAAACAGTGGCTACAACATCAGTAGTAGCAGTAGTAGTAGCATTAGTACCAGTCGTATTAGTAGCAGCAGCTGTAGTAGTTGTAGCGGTAGCAACTGTAGTTGTAGTAGGAGTAGTAGTAGTAGTAGTTGAAGTAGTAGTTGTAGTAGTAGTAGTAGCGGTAGTAGTAGTAATAGTATTAGTCTGATAAGTTATCGTAGTAGCAATAGTGGTAGCAGTAGTAGTAGTAGTAGTAGTAGTAGTAGTAGAAGGAGCAGTAGTAGAAGTAGTTGTTGTTGTATCAGCAATAGCTGTAGTAGTAGTAGTAGTAGCAAGGGTAGTAGTAGCAGTAGTAATAGAAGTAGAAGGAGCTGTAGTAGAAGTAGTTGTTGTTGTATCAGCAATAGCTGTAGTAGTAGTAGTAGTAGCAAGGGTAGTAGTAGCAGTAGTAATAGAAGTAGTAGCTGTAGAATTTGTAGGAGAAATAGTTGTATAAGCAAAAGTAGTAGTAGTATGATGAGTAGTCATAGTAGTGGTAGCAGTAGCAATACTAGTAGTGGTAGTAGTAGCAGTAGTAGCAGTAGCCTTGGTAGAAGTAGTAGTAGTAGTAGTAGTAGCAATAGTAGCAGAAGTAGTAGTAGCACTAGTAGTATTAGGAGAAGTAGTAGTAGTTGTTATTGTAGGAGAAGTTGTAGTAGTATTAGTAGTGGCATTAGCAGTAGTAGTAAAACTAGCAGTAGAAGAAGTAGTAGTCATAGTAATAGTAGTAGTAGTAAAAAAATTAGTAGCAGTAGTAGTATTAGTAGAAGTAGTAGAAGTAGTAGTAGTAGTAGTAATTGTAGTAATATTAATTGTAGTAGTGTTAATAGTAGTAGTAACAGTAGTAGCAGTAGTAGTAGTTGCAGTAGCAGTAGTGATACTAATAGTAGCAGTTGTAGTAATTGTAGTAGTAGTAGCAGTTGTAGTAATCGTAGTAGTAGTAGCAGTAGTAGTTTTATTCACTGTAGTAGTAGTCATTGTAGTGGCAGTAGCTATAGTAGCAGTATTAGTAGCAGTAGTAATTGTAATAGTAGTAGTAGCAGCAGTAGTTATAGCATTAGTAGTAGCAACAGTAATAGCGGTAGTAGCAGAAGTAGTAGGCAGAGTAGCAGCAGAAGTAGTAGCAACAGTGATAGTAGTTAGAGCATTAGTAGTAGCAACAGTAATAGCGGTAGTAGTAGAAGTAGTAGGCAGAGTAGCTGCAGAAGTAGTAGCTACAGTGATAGTGGTTAGAGCAATACTAGCAGTAGTAGCAGTAGACATAGTAATAATAGTAGCAGTACTTGTAGCAGTAGTAATAGTTGTAGCAGTTATAGTGGTAGTAGTAGTACTTGTTGTCATACTAGTAGTGGTGGCAATGGTAGCAGTAGCAGCTGTTATAGGAGCAGCAGTAGCATTAGTTGCAGTAGGAGTAGTACTAGTAGCAGTCGTAGCAGTAGTATCACTAGCTGTAGTATTAGTAGTAGCACCAATAGTAGACGTAGGAGTTGCTACAATAGTAGTAGCAGTAGTCGTAGCAGTAGCAATAGAACTGGTATTAGTAGTAGCAGCAGCAGTAGTAGCACTAGTTGTTGTAGTAGTAGTAGTTGGAACAGGTGCAACAGTTGTAGTCATAGAAGAAGTAGTAGTAGTAGTAGTAGTAACAACAATAGTAGCAGCAGTAGTAGTAGCAGAAGTAGCAATAGTACTAGTAGTAGCAGCAATTGTAGCAGTTGTAATAGAAGTAGTAGTAGTACCAGTTATAGTAGTAGCAGTATCAGTAGAAGTAGTAGTAGTTCTAGTAGTAGTAGTAGTAGTAGTAGTGGTAGTAGTAGTATTCGTAGTAGTCTTTCTAGATTTGTAGTAGTAGTAGCAAAGATAACAATAGAAGAAGTAGTAGTAGTAGTAGTAGTCGCAGTAATAATTGCGGCAGTAGTAGCGACAGTAGTAGCAGCAGTAGCACTCGTAGTAGTGGCAGTAGCACCTGTAGAAGTAGTAGTATCAATCGTATCTATAGTACCGGTAGTAGTAGCAGTCGTAGCAGTAGTTGTACTAGCAGTAGTACTAGTTGAAGCAGTAGTAGCAGTAGCAGTAGTAGTTGTTATAGGAGCAGTAGTAGTAGTAGCTGTAGGAGCAAAAGAAGTAGTAGTACTAATAGTAGTATTAGTAGTAGTAGTGGTAGTCATTGTAGCAATAGTTGTTGTTGCATAGTAGTAGTAGTCGTTGTACTAGTTGTGTTGGTAGTAGCAGTAGTAGCAGTTGCAGTAGTAGTAGTAATAATAATAGTAATAGTAGTAGTAGCAGTAGTCATAGTAGCAGTCGTGGTAGCAGTAGCAGTAGTAGTTGTAGTATCGGTACTAGTTGTAGAAGCAGTAGTAGTATTACTAGTAACAGAACTAGTAGATGCAGTAGCAGTAGTAGTAGCAACAGCAGTAGTTGTAGCAATATTAGTAGCAGTAGTAATTGTAGTAGTAGCAACAGCAGCAGCAGTAATATCATTAGTAGTAGCAGAAGTAGTAGGCGGAGTAGCAGCAAAAGCAGTAGCAACAGTGGTAGTGGTTAGAGCAATACTAGCAGTAGTAGCAGTAGAGATAGTAATAATAGTAGCAATAGTTGTACTAGCTGTACTAGTTGCTGTAGTAGTACTAGTAGTGCTAGTAGCAGTAGTAATAGTTGTAACAGTAGTAGTAGAAGTAGTACTTGTTGTCATACTAGTAGTGGTGGCAGTGGTAATAGTAGTAGCTATTGTAGGAGCAGCAGCAGCATTAGTTGTAGTAGGAGTAGTACTAGTAGCAGTCATAGTAGTAGGAGCAATAGTAGTAGTAGTATCACTAGCAGTAGTATTAGTAGTAGCACCAGTAGTCGACGTAGGAGTAGCTACAGCAGCAGCAGCTATAGTCGTAACAGTAGCAATAGAACTTGTAGTAGTACCAATAGTAATAGTAGTTGTTGTTGGAGCAGCCGTAGTAGTTGTAGTCATAGTACTAGTAGTAGTAGTAGTAGTAGTAGTAACAATAATAGTAGTAGTAGCAGAAGTAGCAGTAGTAGCAATAATAGTAGTAGTAGTAGTAGTAGTAGTAGCAATTATAGCAGAAGTAATTGGAGTAGTAGTAGTAGGAGTACTACTAGTAGCAAAAGTAGTAGTGTCAGTTGTAGCAGTAGTAGTAGTTGTTGTTGTTGTTCTAGTAGTAGTATTAGCAGAAGTAGTAGTAGTAGTAGCAACAGCAGCAGTAGTAGTAGTATTAGTTATGGTTGTAGTAGAAGTCACAGTAGCAGTAACGGTAGTAGTAGTAGCAGCAATAATTGCAGCAGTAGCAATAGTAGTAGTGATAGTATTAGCAGCAGTAGAAACCGTAGTACTAGTAGTAGTAGTATCAGTCGTAGCTGTAGTAGCTGTAGTAGTAGTAGCAATCGTAGCAATAAAAGTGGAAGCAGTAGTAGTAGAAGTAGCATTAGCAATAGTAGTCATAGCAGTAGTAGCAGTAGTATGAAAAGTAGTTGGACTAGCGGTACCAATTGTAGTAGTAGTAGTAGTAGTAGAAGTAGCAGCAGTAGTTCTAGTAGTTACAGTAGTCGAATTAGTAGCAGTAGTAGTAGCAGCAGCTGCTGCCGTAGAAGTAGTAGTAGTAGTAGTATTAGGAGTATCATTAGTTGTAGCAGAAGTAGCAGTAGCAGCAGTAGTAGTTGCAGGAGCAATAGTTGTAGTAGATGTAGGAGAAGAAGAAGTAGTAGTACTAATAGTAGTATTAGTAGTAGTTGTAGTAGTCGCGGTAGCAGTAGTTGTAGTAGTAGTTTTTGTTGCAGAAGCAGTAATATCCATAGCGGTAGTAGTTGCAGGAGTAATAGAAGTAGTGGAAGTAGTAGTAGTAGTAGTGGTAGATGGGGTAGTTGTATTAGTAGTAGTAGTATCAGTAGCAAAAGAAGTAGTAGTAGTAGTAGTAGTAGTAGTAGTAGTAGTAGTAGTAGTAGCAGCAGCAGTAGTAATAACAGTAGTAGCAATAGTAGTACTAGCAGTAGTAGCAGTTGTAGTCGCTGAAGCAGCAGCAACAGCAATAGCAGCAATAGTAGTAGTAGAGGTAGAAGTGGTAGTATTTGTAATTGTAGTAGTTTTGGTTGTAGCTGCTGCTGTACAAGTAGTAGCAGCAGCAGCTATGGTAGTATTAGTAGTAGTAGTAACAGCAGTTGTGGTAGTAGTAGCAGTAGTCGTAATAATAGTTGCAATTGCAGTGGTAGTAGTAGTAGCAGCATCAGTTGTAGTAGTAGTAGAAGTAGTATTAGTAGCAGTAGTAGTTGAGGTAGAAGTGGTAGTTGTAGTAATTGTTGTAGTAGTGGTAGTAGTAGCTGCTATAGAAGCAATAGTAATAGTAGTAGTAGTAGTAACAGAAGTAGTGTTAGTAGTAGCAGAAGTTGTAACAATAGCAGAAGTATCAGTTGTAGTAGTAGTAGTTGTTGTAGCAGCAGTAGTGGTAGCAGTAGCAGTAGTAGAAGTTGTAGTAGTAGGAGTCGTAGTAGCAGTAGCAGCAGCAGTAGTCGTAGTTAGTAGTACCAGTAGTAGCAATAGCAGATGTTGTACGAGCATAAGTAGTAGCTGTAGTACCAGTAGCAATAGTAGTAGTAGTAGTTGCAGTAGTAGCAGCAGCATCAGAAGTAGTAGTAGGAGGAGGAGGAGTAGGAGTTGCAGTAGTAGTTGCAGTAGTAGAAGTAGCCGCAGTAGTAGTAGTAGTTAGGGTGGCAGTTGTAGTAGCAGTGGTAGAAGTAGCCGCAGTAGTAGTAGTAGTAGTAGTAGTAGTAGTAATAATAGTAGTTTTATTAGCAGCAGTATTAGTAGTAGCCGTAGTAATATTAGTAGTTGTTGTAATAGTAGTAGTAGTACTAGTGCTACTCCTACTACTGCTACCCCCACTACTACTACAACTTCAAAACCTACTATGACTACTACTACTACTGCTGCAACTAATACTACTACTTCTACTCCCACTACTGCAACTACTCATACTACAAGGAATATTACTACTACGACTAGTACAACTATTACTACTACTACTACAACTACTACTACTACTAGTACTACTACTATTACTTCTACTCCTATTACTACTAATAGTATTGCAACTAGTAAAACAACTACCATTAACTCTAGTACTAGTACAACAACTGCTACTACTCCAGTGCTCCTACTACTACTACTAATGCTATTACTAGTACAACTGCTGCTACTACTACTCCTTCTATGTCTGCTACTACTACTACTACTCATACTACTTCCACTCAAACTCCTATTGCTACTCCTACTCCGATTCCTACTCTGGCTACTACTACACCTAGTAGTACTACTACTACTACTGCTGCTAATATTAGTATTAGTGGTAGTATTAGTAGTTGTAATATAGCAGTAATAGTAAAAGTAGTAGTAGTAATAGTTGTGGTAGTAATAGTAATAGTAGTTCTACTATTAGTAGTAGTAGGAGTTGTAGTAAGAGTAGTAGTAGGATTTGTGGTTGTTGTAGTAGTGCTAGCAGCAACAGTAGTAGTTGTCGTAGCAGTAGGAGTTCGAGTAGAAGTAGGAATAGTAGTAGGAGGAGTAGCAGTAGTAGAAGTAGAGGTAGTTGCAGTAGTAGGAGTCGGAGTCGGAATAGTAGCAAAAGTAGTAGTAGTTGTAGTAGAAATAGTTGTAGCCGTAGTAGTAGTTGGAGCAGTAGTAACAGTAGAAGTAGTGATATTAGTGGTGGTAGTAGTAGTAGTTGCAGCAGCTGTAGTAGTATTCGTAGTAGCAGTCTTAGTAGTAATAGTAGTAGTAGTAGTAGTAGTAACAGCAGCAGTAGAAGTAGTTGTAGTAGCCGAAGTAGTAGTTGTGATAGTAGCAACAGTAGTAGTAGTAGTAGTAGGAGTGCTAGGAGTAGTAGTAGTACTTGGAATAGTTGCAGTAGTAGTAGTAGTAGTAGTAATAGTAGTAGTAGTAGCAGTGGTAGTTGGAGTAATAGTGGTATTAGTAGTAGTAGTAGTTGTAGTAGTAGTAGTAGCAATAGTATGATTTGTTGTAGTAATATTAGAGTAGTAGTAGCAGAGTAGTAGTTTTAGTAGTAGTAGTAGTAGCAGTAGTGGTAGTAGTAGTTGGAGGTGGAGAAGTAATGATAGAAGTATTAGTAGTAGAAGTAGTAGTAGCGGTAGTAGCTATAATAGTAATAGCACTATTCATAGTACTACTAGTAGTAGTAGTATCAGAAGTAGTAGTAGCAGTAACAGCAGGTGTTAGTGGTAATGGTAGTAGCATTAGTAGCAGTAGTAGTAGTGGTTGTAGTAGTTGGAGGAGGAGGAGTAGTAGTAGTAGTAGCAGTAGTTGTAGCAGTAGTAGCAGTAACGACAATAATAGTAGGATGAGATGGAGTAGCAGTTGTTGTTGTTATTGTAGGAGATGTAGTAGTAGTAGTAGTAGTAGTATTTGTAGTAGTATCACTAGTATTAGCAATTATTGTAATAGTAGAATTAGTAGTAATAGTAGTAGTGATAGCAGTAGTTGTATAAGCAGCGGTAGTAATAGTAGTAGTAATGGTAGTAGTAGAAGTTGCAGTAGTAGCAGTAGTAGTAGTTGTTGAAGTAATAGTAGTGTCAGTAGCAGCAGTAGCAATTGCTGCAGTAGTAGTAGCAGTAATAGTGGAAGTTGTAGTGGTCGTAGCCGTAATAGTTGCAATAGTAGTAGTAGCATTTGTAGCTGGAGCTGTAGCAGTAGTAATAGTAATAGCAGAAGTTGTACTCCTAGTTGTGGAAGTACAACTATAATTGCTACACCTACCGCTACTACCACTTCTCCTACTCCTACTACTACCACCACTTCTACTGTTACTTATACTATTATTACTACTTCTACACCTATTCCTACTCTTGCTACTACTACTACTACTCTTACTTCTACTATCGGTACTCCTAATTCTGCTATTGTTCCAGCTGCTATGATAATTTCAACCATTGCTACTGATGCCGCTGCCGCTGCTACTTCTACTGCTACTCCTACTACTACTAATGCTACTACTGCTACTAGTCTTAGTACTACTAGTCTTATAACTATTGCCACTACTACTACTGCTACTACAACTACAAATACTACTACTACTTTACTGCTTTAACTAATACTTCTACTACTAATAGTAATACAATTACAACTACTGCTACTGATACTACTACTACGAGTACTACTACTCCTACTCCTACTCCTACTACTCCTACTCCAACTCATACTACTACTACTACAACTACTAATACTAAATTACTACAGCTACTTCCACTGTTGTTTATATAACTACTACTACAATAACAACTACTACAACTACTAATACTACTATTACTACTACACTACAACAACGACTACTACAACTACAACTATTACTCCTACTACCACTTCTACTACCACTACTACAACTATTACTACAACTACAACTACTACATCTACTAGTACTGTTGCTACTACTACTGCTACTGCTACTATTACTACTATCCAATTACCACCACTACTGCTACTATTACTACTATCCAATTACCACCACTACTGATGCTATTACTACAACAACTACTACTCCTCCTCCTACTACTACTACTGCTTCAACTACTACTTCTACTACTACTGATGTTGCTACTACTGCTACTACAACTACTACTACTGTTACTTTTACTGTAACTGCTACTACTACAACTGTTGTTGCTACTACTACTATAGCTACTGCTGCTACTACTAATACTACCACCACTACTACAACTACTACTACAATTACCACTACTACTGCTACAACTATAGCTACTACTACTACTACTATTACTACTACTATTACTACTACTATTACTATCACTACTACTTCAACTACTACTACTACAGCTACTAATACTGCTACCACCACTACTACTATTACAACTACTGTTGTTATTGTTGCCGCTAATACACTACAGCTATTACTTCTCTTACTACTGCTAATATTGCTTCTACTACTTCTCCTACCACTACTGCTACTACTGTTGTTGTTGGTGCCACTATTACTACTACTGCTACTGCTACTACTACGGCTACTACTATTGCTGCTACTACAACTACGACTGCTACTTCAACTACTACTGCTGCTGCTACTACTACTATTGCTTCTATTACTACTACTGCTACTACTATTAGTACTGCAAGTACTACTTCTACAATTACTACAATTACAACTACTACAACTAATTTTATTACTACTACTACTACTTTTACCACTACTATTACTTCTACTACTATTGCTACTTGTACTATCAGTGCTACTACTACTACCACTACTGCTGTTGCTACTACTGCTACTACGGGTACTATTGCTACTACTATTATAATTACCACCACTACTACTACTGCTACTACTACACCTATTACTACTACTAGTACTACTACTTCTATTACTTCAACTACTTCGTTTACTACTACTACAATTGTTAGTACTATTGCTTTGACTGCTACTACTACTGCTGCTGCTGCTGCTATTGTTGCTACTATAACTACAACTAATGCTGCTGCTACTGCTACTACAACTGCTACTAATGCTACTACAACTACTGCTGTTGCCACAACTACTACTACTCACACTACAATTGCTGCAACTGCTACTACTACTACTACTCCTAGTACTACTACTAATGCTACTACTTCTCCTAGTACTAATGCAACTACTACTACTTCTTCTTTTACTACTACTACTACTGCTACTACTACTTCTCCTACTACTATTGCCACCACTACTACTTCTTTTACTACTACTACTGCTACTCCTAATATTGCAAATGCTGCTACAACGACCACGACCACTAGTATTACCACTGCTACTATTGCTCCTACTAGTACAACAACAACTACTACTAGTTTTACTACTATTACTACTACTACAACTGCTGCTACGATGGCTACGACTGCTACTACTACCACCACTATTACTATGGCTACTACTGCTGCCTGTGCAATCACTACTACGAATGCTACTGCTACTACTACAATTACTACTACTATTAATACTACTACTAGTACTACAACTACAACTATTGCTACTGCTGCTACAACTACTACCACGGCTACAGTTACTATTAATACTACTACTACAGCTACTACGATGACCGCTACTACTGCAACAGCTACTACGATGACCGCTACTACTGCTACATTACGAATACTACTGCTACTAGTAGTACTACTACAAAAACTACTACTAGACCTACTATTGCTACAACTACTACTACAACTGCTGCAACTACTACTACTGCTACTGCTACTACTGCCACGACTACTACTACTACTACTGCAACGATAACTGCTACCACTACAACTTCGGCTACTACTACTGCTACTGTAGTTGTTGCCACAACCATTGCAACAACTACTATAGTTGCTGCTGCTACCACTACTATTATAGCCGCTACAATTAATACAACTACTATTGCAACAACTACAACTTCTCCTACAACTATTACTATGGTTACCAATGCTGCTGCTGCTACTACTACTATTACTACAACTAATATTACAGCTGTTGCTGCTACTACTACTATGGATAGTACTAGCACTACTACTACCACAACTACTAATACTTCTATTTCTATTACTACAACTGCAAATACTACTACAACTGTTACTACTGCTACTACAATTACTACTATGAATATAACAACAACAACTACTACTACTACAACTACTTCTACTAGTGCCACTACTACTACTTCCTCTACTACTTTTACTACTACTTCTACTACCATTACTGCTTGTATTACTTCTACTAGCACTGCGCTACTAATACTTCTACTAGCCCTACTACTATTACTACTACTACTGCAACTACTACTACAACTTCTACTAATACCACTACTACTACCACCACTTCAACTCCTACAACTGCTGCAACTGCTACTACAATTACTACTACAACAACTACTACATCTACCACTACTGCTACTACTGCGACAATTACTTTTGTTGCTACTACTATTACAGCTACTGCTATTGCTATGACCACTACTACCACTGCCACTATTACAACTACTGCAACTATTAGTGCTACGAATACAACAACAAATACTAATGCTACTACGGCTGCTATTGCAACTACTACTACCACTACTTAGACTGCTACAACTGTTGCTACTGCTACTACTACATCTACTATTATAGCTACTTATGCTACTGTTTCTGCTATTCCTACTACTGCCACAACTACTACTTAAATTACAACTACTACTATTGTTGCTACAACTGCTACTACCGCTACTACTACTAATATGACAACTACTACTACTACCGAAACTACTACTGCTTCTATTACTACTACTACTACCGCTACTATTACTGCTACAAGTACTAATGCTGCTACAGTTATAGCGAAGGCTACTACTCCTGCTCCTACTACAACTACTACTGCTACTACCACTTCTATTACTACTGCTACTACTGCTGCTGCTACTACTACTACTAGTACTCTTGCTGCTGCTATTACTACAACTACTACTATGACAACTACGACTTCTACTACTACTAATCCTACTCCTAATACTACTGCTACTACTACTACTACTACTGCTGCTGCTGCTCCTACTACTACTACTACTAGTACGACAACTAATACTTCTACTACTACTACTAATGCTAATATAACTACTGCTACTTCAGCTACTACCGCTACTACTCCTCCCACTGCTACGACGGAACTACTGCTACTACTTGTACTACTACTACTCCACCTTCTACTACAACCGATGCGACTGCTGCAACTGTTACTCCTATAACTACAACTACTTCTGCCACTACTACTACAATTGCTACCACGGCACCTAATACTACTACTCCAATTACTACTGCTACTAATACCACTACTAATATTGTTGCTACTATTACAACAACTGCTACTGCTACTAATACTCCTTTTCCATCTTCTAATGCGACTGCTACTACAACAACTTCTACCACTACGACTGCTGTAGCAGCTACTACTACTGCTATTGCTGCTACGACTAATATTACTACTATTGCTACCACTACTTTGACTACTACTTCTGCTTTGACTACTACTACAATTACCAGTACTACTGCTATAACTACAACAACTACTACTACATCTTCTACTACTACTACTACTGCTACTACTACCACTATGGCTACAAATACTACTACTACTTCTACTACTACTACCACTGTGGCTACAAATACTACTACAACAACTACTATTACTACTATTGCTACTACAACTACTAATACTACCAACACGACGACTACTACTACTACTACTACTACTGCTACTACTACTACTACTACAACTACTACTACTACTAGTACAACTACAACTCCTACTGTTACTCCTACAACTATTACTAGGACTACTAATACTGTTACTACTACTACTACTAACACTACTTCTACTACTACTACAACAAGAACAATTACTACAACTGCACCTATTACTACCACTATTTCTATTGCTACTGCTACGCTTACTACTACTTTTGTTGCCACTACTATTGTTGCTGTGGCTACTACTACAATTACTACGACTACTTCTACTCCTACTCCTACTGCTACAACTATTATTGCAACTACTACTACTACTACTACACTATTAATAGCACAACTAATGCTGCTGCTACTACTACTACTACTCCTACTGCTACTACTGCTACTAAACAATACTGCAACTACCACTACTACTATGACTATTACTATTGCTGCTGCTGCTGCTGCTGCTGCTACTTTTACTACTACTACTATTGCCACTATTGTTACTCCTACTGCTACTACTTCTACTTCTACAACTACTACAACTACTGCTGCACCTAGTATGGCTACTACAATTGCTGCTGTTACTACTGCTATTTCTTTAACAACTACCCCTACTACTACTACGATTGCTAATACTTGTACTACTACTATTACTTCTTGTACTACTACTACTACGGCTACAAATACTACTATTACTTCTACTACTACCACTATTCCAACTACTACAACTCGTACTACTACTCCTACTCCCACCTACTACTACTGCTGCTACTACTATAACCACCACTTCCACTGCTACTACTACTCCCGCTACTACCGCTAATACTACTACTACTGCTGCTACTATAACTACTACTTCTACTACTCTTATTACTTCCGCTACTCCAACTACCACCATTCCTATTACTACCACGACTACTACCACTACTACTACTACTAGTACTACTACTACTACTTCTGCTACTACTAGTACTCCTCCTCCTCCTACTACTACTAGTATTAGTCCAACTCCTGCTACTACTATTACTACTACTAATACTACTACTACTCCTATGACTACTACTACTACTGCTACTACTACTACATCTACTGCTACTTTTACTGCTACAATTATTAGTACTACTACTACTACTATTAGCACTTCTAGTACTCCTTGTACAACTACTACTATTACTTCTACTACTACTACAACACCTTCAAGTACAACAACTACTACTACTCTTACTACTACCATTATTACTACTAATACTACTACTACCCCTACGACTACTACAACTACTCTTACTACTACTACTGCTACTCCTACTACTACGACTATTACTACACCTACTACAATTACTATAAAATCTCCGACTACTACTACTAATACTTCAACTACTACAACTCCTACTACTACTCTACTACTTCTACTACCACTACTACTAATTCTACTGTAACTACTGCCACTATTACTACTACTACTACCACTCCTACTAGTACAACTACTACTACAACTACTACTCGTACTCCTACTACTACTTCTACAGCTACTATTGCGGCTACAACTACTACCACCACCACCATTACTACTACTACTATTACTACTACAACCACTATGACTACTACGACGGCTACTATTATTACTATTATAGCAACTACTACTACAACTACTACAGCTACTGCTGCAATTACTGCTATTATTACTACAACTACTACTACTAGTACTACTACTACTACTTACACTACGACAAACTACTACTAATACTACGATTATTGCTACCGTTGCTACTACTGCTGCCGCTGCTATTACCGCTATTACTACTTCGACTATTATTACTACTACTGCTGCTACTACTACTTCTGCCACAACTGCCACTACTACTGCTATTACTACTGTTGCCCCTGCGGCTCCGAATACTATAATTGCTACTACTACTTCTAATTGTACTACTGCTACAACTTCAACTACCAAAACTACTACAACTCCTACTATGACTCCTACTGCAACTACTACTACTGCCACTACTCCAACTACTTCCACTCCCACTACGACTCCTACTTCCACTCCTACAATGACTATTACTACTACTCATACTACGATTGCTACTACTACTACTACCCTCTAATACTACCAATACTACTACTGCTACTACTACTCCTCTACAATGACTAATATTACTACGACTACTACTGCTACTAATACTACTACTACTACTACTACTACTACTACTACTACTACTACTACTACTTCAACTACTACTGCTACTACTACTACGACTACAACTCCAAATAGTACAACTAATACTACGGCTACAACTACTATTATGATTACTACTACTACTACTGCAACTCCTACTCTTACTCCTACAGCTACTACTACTATAACAACTACTACAACTATTACTGTTGGTACTATTGCTACAGTTGGTACAACTAATACTACTACTACTACTATTGCCCCTACTCCTCTACTGCTACTACTACTACTCTTACTAGTACAATTACTACTACTACAACTCTTACTACTACTCCAACTCCAAATTCTACCTTCTACTCCTACTCTTACTCCTACTACTACTACAACTGCCACTACTGCTACTACTCCTACTACTCATAGTCCTACTCCTACTACTGCTCCAACTAGCGCTACTAGGACAACTACTACTACTAGTACAACTGCTACTACTTCAACTGCTCCTGCTGCTACAACACTACTACTGCTACTACTACTACTACCACTGCTTCTACTACTACTACAAAGACTACTACAACAACTTCTACAACCACAACTACTATAGCTACTATTACTAGTAGAACAACTAAAACTACCAACACCACGACTACTACTACTACTACTACTACTACTACTACTACTACTACTAGTACTAGTATAACTACAACTCCTACTACTACTATTACTACTACTACTACTACTACTACTAATACTATTACTACTACTACAACAACTACTACTATTACACCTACAGCTACTCCTACAACTGCTCCTCCTCCTACTACTACTATTGCTGCTACTACAACCACAACCAATACTATTACTGTTGCTATGATTGCTGCTGCTGCTACAACTACTACAAGTATGACGACTACTACAACTACTACTCCTACTCCTCTTCCTCCAACTACTACTACTCTTACTAGTATTATAACTACTACTATAATTCATACCGCTACTCCTACTCCAACTTCTACTCCTATTACCCCTCCTACTACTATTACAACTGTTACTACTACTACTACTCCTCCTACTACTCCTACTACGACTCCTACTACGACTACCGCTACTGGGACAACTGGTACTACTAGTATAACTGCTACTACAACTACTGTTGTTGCTACTGCCGCTACAACTACTACTGCTACTACAACTCCTACCATCGCTACTACTACTACTACAACTACTACTATAACAACTACTACAACTACAACTATTACTAGTACTATTACTACTACAACTACTAATACTATCAACGCCACTACTACTAGTACAACTACTGCTACTACTAGTACAACTACTACTACTACTACTAGTACAACTACAACTCCTACTACTACTATAACTACAACTACTACTACTACTGCAAATGCTATTACTACAACGACTACTAACACTGCTTCTACTACTATGACAACAATAATAATGACTAGAACTTCACCTGCTACTACCACTACTACTGGTGCTACTGCTACACCTACTACTAACAAAACTACTCGTACTACTACTACTTCTCCGACACCTATTCATACTACTACTCCTACTACCACTACTACAACAACAACCACGACGACAACTACTACCATTATTAATACCACTACTACTACTACTACCTCTACCATTACTATTTCTACTACCACTACCAACACTGGTATTCCTACTACTGTTACTACAAATAGTACTTCTACTACTACTACTAGTACACCTACTATTGTTGTTGCTGCTATTCCAACTACAATGACTACTACCACTACTACAACTACAACTCCCACTTCTTCTATGACTACTAATACTATTGCTACTACTACTTATGCTATTGATATTGCAACATCTCCCACTACTACTTCTACTACTATTACTACTGCTATTGCTACTATAGCTACAACTATGGCTACTCCTACTAAAGCTACTACTACTACCGCTACAACTATGGCTACTCCTCCTACTACTACTACTACTACTACAACAACTATGAGCACTCCTACCACTACTACTACTACTACTACTACAACTACTACTAATTCTACCACTCCTCCTACTACTAATACCACTTGTACTACTCCTAGTATTACTTCTACTACAACTGGTATTACTGCTACTACTACTAGTACTATTACTATTACAACAACTACTACCCCTTGTATTGATGTTATTCCAACTACTACTACTATTACTACTACTACAATAACTATTACACCTACTACTACTGTAGCTACTACTACTGCTGCTGCTACTACTACTACTACGACTACTGCTCCAACTACTACTACTGCTGCTACTGCTCCAACTACTACTACTACTGCTGCTGATCCTACTACTACTACTACTACTACTACTACTACTACTACTACTACTACTACTGCTACTACTAACAATACCGCAACTACCGCTACAACTACGAAAATTGCTACAGTTGCTGCTACTACTACTGCTACTACTTATTTTACTACAGCTACTTTTACTACCACTACTACTGCCAATATTATTACTACCACTGTTACAACTTCTACTTCTACTACTACTACTACTACTATTACTATACTGCTCCAGCTAATGCTGCTACTACTACTACTGCAGCTACAATTGTTTCTACTTCAACAACTGCTACAACTACTACTACGGCTGTTAATACCTGTACTACTACTATTTCTTCTACTACTACTACTACTACTACTACTTCTACCACTCCTACTACTACTACTACCACTTCTACTACTCCTACTATTACTTCTACTACAACTGGTATTACTACTACTACTACTGCTACTATTACTATTACAACAACTACTACCCTTTGTATTGATGTTATTCCTACTACTCCTACTATTACTACTACTACAACTATTACACCTACTACTATAGCTACTACTGCTGCTGCTGCTACTACTACTACTGCTGCTGCTGCTGCTGCTCCTACTCCTACTACTACTACTACTACTACTACTACTACTACTGCTACTGCTACTACTACTACTAACAGTAGCACAACTACCACTACAACTACAAAAATTGCTACAGTTGCTACTACTTCTTCTACTTCAGCTACTTTTACTACCACTACTACTGCCAATATTGTTACTACCACTATTACTACTTCTACTTCTACTACTACTACCACTAACTATTAATACTGCTTCGGCTAATGCTGCTACTATGACTGTTGCAGCTACTACTGTTACTACTTCATCAACTACCACAATTGCTACTGCGGCTGTTAATACTTGTGCTACTACTATTTCTTCTACTACTGCTGCTGCTGCTGCTGCTACTACTCCGACTACGACCACTACTCCAACTACTACTACTCGTACAACTATTCCTACTCCCACTCCTATTAGTAGTAGTAGTAGTAGTAGTAGTACTATAACTACTACTAGTAGTAGTAGTACTACTACTACTAGTATAGCTGCTGTTGCTGCTGCTGCTACCACTACAACCACTACTTCCACTGCTACTACTACTCCTAATACTACCACTAATACTACTACTGTTGCTTCTACTACTACTAATATGACAATCTGCTATTGCTCCTACTACTGCTGCTACTAGTATTACTACTACTACTACTAATGCTACTATTACCACTGCTCCTATTACTACTACAACTACTACTCCAAGTTCTACTGCTACTACTACTACCACGACTACTAGTACTAGTACTAGTACTACTACTACTATTACTACTCCTACTCCTACTGCAACAACAAATCCTACTTCTACTACTACTCCTACTACTACAGCTACTACTACTATTATTTCTGCTACTATTACTGCTGTTGTTGCAACAACTACTACAACTCTAACTACTACTACTCCAACCTCTACTTCAATAACTACTCCTAATACTACTACAACTACTTGTGCTACAACTATTACTACTACTCCTACTACTACTACTACTACTGTAACTAATACTACTACTATGAGTACTACTACAACTACTACTACAACTATGACTACTATTACTACAATCACCACTACTACTTCTTCTTCTATAACAAAAATAATAGCTACTACAACTACTACTATTACTCTTGCTTTTGTTGCTGCTGTTACTCCTACTGCAACTACTACCACTACTACTACAACTACTACCACTTCTTAGACAACTACTACTTCTACTATTACAAATACTACAACTTCTCATACTACTACTGCTACTTCTACTACTCCTTGTACTTCTATTCCTACTAGTAGTACTACTACTACAACTAATAGTACTACTACTACTCCTACTCCCACTCCTACTCCTAATACTACTACTCCTCCTCCTCCTACTACTGCTACAAATATTACTACTACAACTACGGACTTCTGTTGCTGCAACAGCAACTATTACTACTACTACGACTACCACCACCACCACCACAACTACTACTACTACTATTACTACTACTACTATTAATAATACTACTACTGCTACTACTACGACTCCTACTACTACTACTATTATGACTACTTTGCTACGATTACTGCAACGACTACAATTACTACTACTAGTACTACTATTGCTACTACTACTATGATAACTACTACAGTTACTTCTGCAACCACTACTCCTACTGCTACTGTAACTACCACAACAACTACTAATACTATTACAACTACTACTACTAATATTGCTTCCACTACTACTTCTTTTCCTAATACTACTACTACCACTACTCCTACTTCTACAACAACAACAACAACAACTACTACTACCACCACTACTATTAGAACTACTATATGTACTACTACTACTGCTGCTTCTACTATTACTACTACTGCTACTACTACTACTACTACTACTACTACTACTACTATTAATACTAGTACTCCTGCTACTGCTACTCCTAAAGCTACTACTACTACTACTGCTACTACTACTATTACTTCTTCTACAACTAATAATACTACCACTGCCACTACTACTTCTGCTACTACAACTACTATGACTACTTCTACTACCACTCCTACTACTACTTCGACTACTACTACTACAGCTACCACTTCTATAACTACTACTATTACTGCTTCTTCTACTACTACTACTGCTTCTACTACTACTACTACTCCTAACACTTCTGCTACTACTACTACTACAACTAATTCTACCACTGCTTCGACTACTACTGCAATAACTACTACGACTACTATTACTACTACTACTACTAATACTGCTACTACTACTGCTACTCCTACAGCTACAACAACTACTACTTATACAACTACTACACCTACCACTACTGCTACTGCTCCTGCTCCTACTGATACTACAACAACAACAACTACCACTACCACTGCAACTATTATTACAACTGCTACTGCTACTACTCCTCCTGCTACTACTAGACCGATACCGCTACTGCTACTCCTACTCGTTCTGCTGCTCCTACTACTACTATTACTACTACTCGTACTCCGGCTACTGCTACTATTGTTGCTACCACTGCTATTGATCAAACTGCTACTAATACTTCTTCCATAGTAACAACAACAACCACTACTACTTCTTGAACTCCTGCTACTGTTGCAGCTATTCCTACTACTACAACTACTACTACAATAAGTATAACAACTACGACCACTCCCTCTAATGCCACTACTCCAACTACTACAACTACTACTAGCAACTAAAACTACTACACCTACTACTACAGCTTCCAAAACTACTGCTACTGTTGTTGTTGTTGCTGCTATTGCTGCTACTACTACTATTATTACTACTACTACGGCGACTAATACTTCTACTCCTACAAGTATTATTACTACTTCTACTACCACTACTATAGCTACTACTACAATTAGTACTAGTACTACGGTGACTACAACTCCTACTCCTACTACTATTATTACTACTTCCACTTCTTCTAAAACTACGACAACTACGACCACTTCTACTACTACTACTACAACTCCCACTAACACGTCTACTACTACTACTACTACTACTACTATGGCTACTACTACTATTACTAGCAATACTACTACTACTCCTAACACTCCTACTACTGTTACTACTACTACTACTACCACTCCTTTTACTACTACTACTTCTTCTTCTACTACTACTACTATAGGTACTACTACTACTGCTACTACAACTAATATTACAACCAACACTACTACTACTATTGCTACTTGGACTACTACTACTAATAATACTACTACAACAACTATCACACCAAGTACTACTATTATTGTTGTTGTTGCTACTACTACTAAAATTATGGCTTCTACTACTACTACTACTACTACTTCTACTCCGGCTTCTACTACTACCACTACTCCTACTAGTACTACCACTACAACTACAACTCTTACTACTACTCCTACTCCAACTCTTATTCCTACTCTGACTACTACTCTGATTATGACTATTACTACTGCTACTACTACTGCAACAACTACTACTGATCCTCCTGTTGCTGCAACTACCATCACTCCAACTACTCCTACTACTACTGCTACTACTATTACTACATCTACTACTACGACTACTATTACTATTGCTACAACTTCTGCTACAACTACTACTGCTACCACTACTGCCACTACTGCAACTAATACTACTACTACTATAACTATTTCTACTACTACTACAACTACTACTACTACTACTACTACTACTACTACTACTACTCGTACTCCTACTACTACTACTCTTACTATTACCACTTGTCCTACTATTCTGACTACTGCTCCTACTACTACTACTACTACTTCTACCACTACAACTACTGCTACTACTATTTCTACTACTACTATTACTACTGCTCCTCCTCCTACTACTACTACTACAATAAATACTACTACTACTATTACTACTATTACTACTATTACTACTAGTACTATTTCAACTGCTGCTACTACTACTACTACTACTTCTAATATTTCTGCTTTGACTACTACTACTACTACTACTACAAATAGAACAACAACTACTACTCCTACTGCTACTACTACTACTGCTAATAAAATAACTACTACAACTTTATTGCTAGAACTACTACTTCTACTGCTGCTACTACTATAGCTGATGCTACTAATACTACTAATACTACTACTACTACTATTGCTACTGCTGGTGCTCCTATTAGTACTACTACTATGACTACAACTTCTAGTAGTACTACTAATACTACTGATACTACTATTACTCCTCCTCCTCCTCCTCCTCCTCCTACTACTACTCCTATTAGTACTACTACCAGTACTATAACTCTTACTACTATTACTACTCGAAGTTGTACTACTACTACTCCTACTACTTCCACAACAACTACTACTACTCTTAGTGCTACTCCTACTCCTACTCCTCTTACTACTACTGCTACTACTACTATAATTACTATTGCTACTGCTGCTGCTCCTACTACTACTACTACTGCTACTAGTACTAACACTACTCCTACAACTCCAACTACTTCTACTGCTATTGCTACTACCACTACTACTTCAACTACTACTACTATTATTACTACTGCTATAGCTTCTCCTACAACTACTATTGCAGCCACTACTGCTACTATTGCAACTAATAATACTACAACTATAACTAATTCCACTACTAGTACTAGTACTACTATTACTAGTACTGTGACTAATGCTACTTCTACAGCTGTTACAACAACTACTGCTAGTACTGCCTCTGCTACTACAACTACTATGATTGCAGCTACTACTACAACAGTTGCTATGACAACAACAACAACTACTACTATTGCTACAACTACTACAACTGCTGTGGCTGCTACTATTGATACTATCGGTGCTACTGCAACTACTTCTGCTACTACTACTTCTCCTACTCTAGTTACTACTCCAACTACTATTGCTGCTAGTACTACTACTACTCCTACTAAAACTGCTACTGCTACTGCACTTTTGCTACTACTATTATTATTATTATTACTACTACTACCACTACTGCAACTACAACAACTCCAACTACTACCACTACTACTGTGGCTATTACTGCTACTTGTGCAACCACTACTATGACTGCTACTATGGCTACTATAGCTACTAGTGTCACTACTACCCCTACTACAGCTACTACAACAACCACTACTACTGCTGTTGCTGCTGCCCCAACTTCTACTACGACAACTGCTACTGCTACAACTACCACAACTGCTACTACTACTACTACTACTACTACTACTACTCATGCTACTACAACTACAACTACTACTCCATCTACTACTACTACTACTACTATTTCTCCTACTCGTACTACTATTACTAGTACTTCTACTAATGCCACTAGTACTATGACCACTATGACTACTATAAGAACAACTGCTACCACAACTACTACGGTGACTTCTACTACTACTATATCGACTACTGCTACTTCTACTACTACTACAACAACAACTACTAGTAGTAAAACTAATACTTCTATTACTACTACATCTACTATCACTACTACTACTACTAAAACAACTACTACAACTACTCCTGTTGTTGCTACTTCTACTACAAGCACTACTACTACTACTGATACTACTGCTACAGCTGGTACAACAACAACAACAACAACAAGAACAACCACTACTACTACTCCAGCTATCGCTACTAATGTGGCTATTGCAACTTCCGCTATTGCTAGTACTAAGTCTCCTACAACTACTGCTACTGCTATTACTATTGCTTCTACTACTACTACTACTAATACAACTACTACGTCTACTACTACTTTACTACTACTGTGCTGCTACTATTGCTGTTGCCACTGCAACTACTACTTCCACTACTGCAACTGCTGCAACTACTATTGCTACTGCTACTACTGCTAATACTACTACTACTACTACTTCTACTACCCCAACCACTTAAACTACTACTACTACTAGTATTACTGCTGCTGCTATAGCTGCTATTGCTATTATCGCTACTGATACTACTACTGCTGCTGCTACTACTACAACTACTACTGCTACACCTGCTACTTCTACTATTGCTACTACATCTACTACTGCTACTACTTCAACTACTACTACTACTACTACTACTACTACTACTAATACTACTACAACAACTATTTTTGCTACTACGACTTTTAATACAAATACTACTAATACAACTAGTATGACTACTACTGCGGCTGTTGCAGCAGCTACTACTACTCCTGTGACTTGTCCAACTACTGCCACTACTACTTCTGCTACTACTACCACTGCTACTTCTACTACTACTAGTACTACAACTGCTGTTGCTGCTACTACTAATACTACTACTACTGCTCCTACTGTTACTACTAATACTACTACAACTGCTCCTACTGTTACTACTGCTACAATAATTACAACTTCTGCTATTGATACTACTATTGCTACTACTGCAAATTTTTTGACAGCTTGTACTACTACGATGGACGAAATGACTCCTACTGCTACTATTACTACTACTTGTGCCACCAGTTGTACTACTACTACAGCTACTACAATTGCGACTTGTACAACTACTGCTACTTCTACTACTACTACTACTTATACTTCAACAACTGCCACTTCACCTACTACGACTACCACAATAACTGCTGCTACTACAGCTACTTGTAGTTCAACTTTTGCTACTACCTCTACTTCAACTACTACTACTACTACTATGACGACTACTGCAATTATTTCTAATACTAATACTACTATTACTACTATCACTACTACCACTACAACTTTTGCAACTACTAATACAACAGCAACTACAGCTGCTGCTACTACTACTGCTATTGCAACAACTACTAATACTATTACTAGCATTACTACAACTACTGCGAGCACTTCTGCTGCAACAACTACAACTACTTCTTCTACTACTACCACTACAACAACTGCTATTACTACTGTTAGTGCTACTAGGCTACTACTTCTATTACTACTAATGCTGCTACTACTACTGCTACTACTATCGCTACTTATGCTACTACAGCTACTGCTACTATAACCTCTACACTTACTACTACTACTACTACTACAACTACATGTACTATTATAACAACAACTACCACTATTGTTGCTGTTGCTACTATTGCTGAAACTAGTACTACTACTATTACTACCACTGTTGCTACTACTGCTACTACAACTGCTGCTACTACTACCACTTCAACTCCTACTGCTACAACTATTTCTATGGCGGCACCAACTGCAACTACTACTGCTGTTGCTACTACTACTACAATTGCTACAATTGCTGCTATCCTACTACTACTACTACTACTACCTCTAGAGCTACTCCTATAACTACTACTATTACTACAGTTGCTGCTACTGCTACTACTGCTGCTGCTACAACAACTATGACTACTACGGTGACTACTAATACTGCTGATGTTGTTGCTGCTACTACTACTAGTACTGCTACTTCTCCTACTACTATTACCACTACTATTACTACTGCTTCTACTACTTTGCTACTCCAATGAACACTATTGCCGCTACTACTACTACAGTTACTACTAATATTACTACTACTATTCCTATTACTACTACTACTACTTCTTCTAGTTCGATTACTACTTCTACTACCACTGCTGCTGCTGCTACTACAGCTATGGTTGCTATAGTACTACAAGTGCTACTACTGCCACTACAACTACTACTCCTACCACTTCTTCTATTGCCACTACAACTACTACTGCTACAATTACTACTACCTCTACTTCTGTTGCTACTACTATTACTACTACTGCTACTACTGTCACTACGACAATAATAATTAGTACAACTACTGCTGCTACTACTGCCATTACTGCTGCCTCTAATTTGACTACCAAAAAAATTACTACTACTGCTACTACTACTTCTACTACTACTGCTACTACTGCTACTGTTGATACTATTACTTCTACTACCGCAACTACCACTACCACTACTCCTATGACAACAACTACTACTACAGCTACTGCTACTGCAACTCCTACTAGTCCTACTACTACAACTAATACTGCCGCTTCTACAACCGCTACTAATACGAATATTACTACTACAAGTTCTACTACTTCTGCTACTACAACAAATTGTCCTATTACTATTTGTACAGCTACAACCTCCGCTACTACTTCAACTGCTACTCCAACTAATACTACTGTTGCTGCTACTACCACTGCCAGTACTACTACTACTACTACTACCACCACCACTAATCCTACTACTACTACTACTACTACTACGACTACTACTACTACTACTACTACTACTACTACTACTACTACTACTACTACTA
>RXID01015941.1:0-63696 GCA_005019695.1 Trichopus zeylanicus subsp. travancoricus
GACTGACCTCTTAACTCATGTGAGATTATTTTATAATATGTGATTTTTCCACCTTAGGATACCCTCTCGGCCGATCTCTTCCACCAAGCGGGGCCTACATGTGGGTCTGGCTCGACCTGATCGAGTCAACTATCTACGTCCAGGACCACCAAGAATGCAACACTTGCTCGAAAGGATCTGATGTCCTTGTTGCAACTTTACGGATGGAGTTTTGATTGAGGAAGTTTCCTTGAAAGAAGGATGATCGTCCTTGTTCATGTCTTGATCACTATGCTGAGCCAAAAAGACAGTGCAATACTGAAAACTCTAGCATGTTCCTTCGAAATATCCAAGAAACTTATTTCGCTGTGTTTTCTTTCACGTTTTCCTCATCTCCACTCCATGAAGGTTGCATGCAATCACTTCTGTTTTTCATGGATTTATTTGCTTTAAATGAATATAATATCGTGATTTATTCATAATTTTTAAAAATGAAAAAAGACAATAGACAAAATTTGAATAAAATATCTGAAATTTACCCAATAATTGTTGATCCGAGCCTTAGTAGCTGGACCTACCACACAAGCAACAAGCCTTTAGCACAAGTGCCTTCCCAGATAGTTGCTAACCAGAAAAGAACAATTTATCGAGTACCTGAGGTTGAATGTTGAACTAAAAGTACATAACTCTTCACGATTGGTCTTGAAAAAGTGGTTTTTCTTTGAACACTTTGGTTATTAGTTATTGTCAAATGTTCATTAAATATATTATGTTCTAAGTTGGTGGGCACAATGGGCCTCCAGTGACGTACAATAATAACTTACCAGTCTAGTATTGGGTAATTTCCTTCCAAGTACAAAACATTAGATTCTTACATCAGGATTGATAAATAAGAAACCGCACTAGAAATGGGTAACAGAAGACAGGAGAAAAGAGAACTGAAAAGCAGCTTAGAATCCCCTGCCAAATGACTTGCCTTTGGAAGTGGTAGGTAATATGAGTGCATTTTCGTAGTAACCTGAACAAGAAAGTCTTCAAAAGAAATTGTCCGACAAAATTTGGTATTAGGCATTGAAGGCAACCGATCGAGAAAGCCATGAGTGAAGAATGTGTCTACTCCAGCTATTACAAGAAATTAGCAACAGTGAGATCAGAATAAATAACTAGTCAAATAGAAACACAAGATTACCCGAAAGCAGAATCACGAGGGTAAGGGAGATTGACCAGTAATCGATATCAAAGCTCTCCAATCTCTGATATTTGTCCCAACTGTCAAGATAATCAAGTGATGGTCTAAAAAATTGGATGGATAACAGAAATAGAAAAGAATGCAAATCAAGGAAATGTTAGGGGCTACAAAAATATGATAAAATATAAGAATAGTATATATAGTCTGCAGACCACATCAAACTTCCCAACCGATGATGAATCTGCCTCATCTTTCACCTAAGTACAAAAACAGCAAATCCTTGCTTAATATGTGCTATTGCTAACCATCACTGAACACTAAAAAGAACACTGGCAAAAAAAATACAAACTCTGATGATTTCCATGAGACACCTCAACCTATAGGTTGTAGCTGTTGTGTCATACGTCTCATGGTTCAAGTAAATAATCTGGAAAATAGGTTCCAACTCCAAAAAACCTGGTATTGTGGGCTAGCGCAACCATGATAGATAATTTGTAACCAATAACATAGTTTTTGTCTTCATAAACATTGAATAGAAAATATGTGGATTTCATTTTGCAGCAGAATGTCCTAAATTTTTTGATCCGCAAAACTAGATACATCAAGATACAAAAGATGCAAATATTTTCAGAGCAATTGACCATGTACTCCGTCTTTTCTCTGGTCAGTCTCCGTTTTTCACAATTTTGCAGCATCTATTTTAGGTGAAGACCTCAGCATGAAAAAAAATGACAATTCAAGGCAGCATAAACTACAAGTTTCTATCCTTTTTAACAGGGAGATGCGAGTAAAAGAGTTATTCATGTGCATTAAATCTTCGTGTAACAAAGAAATCTTTTTCAAAGGCTTTCTAGATAATTGTAAATTACGTAGACACCTACAAGAAGACCAAATTCAAAAGCAAATAAAAACTTGAAGTTACCTCAGCCATGACATGGCTCTCTTCTAGCAATATTTTCCCAAAAGCTAAATTTATCTTCTCGGCTTCAATTATAAAAGGGAGTCTCTTCTTAAAAAAAGGAAACAACCCAGAGATTAAGGCTCAAGTTGAAGGATCTTGGAAGCATTTTGGGTGCCTACAAGATTTTGCTACAACTACCTTTGGCAACATGTTTATCTGCATGGCAAGCCCTTTTTGATCAATCTGTAGTATATTTCCGGTTTCACATGTCTTCTCAAATGTTTGCCCACAAAACCAAAAAAGCAACAATCAACAACTTTAGTATCAATAAGCTACTAAGTTCCATTACCTGTCCCCAAGCATTTTCAGAATTGATATTGGCTGTCTCAATAGATGTATAGACAATTTATTAAGGCTGTAGCACAAATTGGCATCACAGTAAAAAATGTCCAACTTTTCAGTTCTCAAGTAAGACAACATGGAGCACAACAAACCCTAAAATAAGAAAGCTTGTCTTGAATGTACTCGATCCTAAAATACAAAACAACTGGTAGAAAGAAGCCAATAAAAGATTCTGGAGATTGTAGAAGCAACGAATCAAACAGGCAAAGTGGGAGAGACACTACTCCTAATTCCCACAGAGATATTAGAAGCAAATATGTCACGTAACTTTTTGTTGCACAATTTCTAAGTTTCCTTTGGCTAACCACAAAAAAGATTAAAAAAAAGTGCTAAAAAAGTACCAATGCATTTCTCTGAAAATCAAAATCTTCGTAGGCATTTCTTCGAAAAATAAAAGAACTCAATAAATATGACAGAAAGAGAACATAGATAGATCACATGAAGCAACGAAAGGGCGATCTCGGCTGCGCCGTGACGCCCAAATTTGTCATGCTGCGTCTGGTTTTCTTCAGCTCACATTTGTGCATGTCCACAAGCACTATCGGAACCGAAACACCACACGATTCGCTGCCAAAACCCAAAAAAGTACAAACCTTAATCATCAGAATAGGCCAAAAAACAAAACAATATGGAGTTGAAGCAAAATCGGAGCATTCGTGGTTGATTTGATTACTAAAGAGAAACACAAACAAAGGAAAAGAGGAGAATACCAATTTTGGAATGCGCTGCCATCGGGAGCTCTCTTCCTGGCTCTCAGCCGAATTCTCAGCCTATTTGCCATTACCGCGAACCCTAGAGCTCCGTTCTCGCTTTTCTCTCCCTTTTCGCAGCCAGACCAAAAGAAGTTTTCTACATTGGATGATAGACGGCTAGTGATGAGTGTGATGTCGATCCAACGGTGGGCAGTCTTTTCGGGATGCGGAATCGAAAGATCCCGCGGGGTTTGAAAAGTTCGTGGGGAAATCCAATAGTTATGTTGCCGTCGGGAAGATAAGCGAATGCATCCGTGACACGTGTGCATAGGATTCGAGGAAACGACGACGACCTAATGCTTTTCTGGGGTAAAATTGGATTTGATTAACCAGATAGCGATTTGTGAGAAGTCTATTTTCAGATCGGACCGCGACTTACAATTTTGTTATGTTAGGCCCACCAACATATGGACTTGTTGTCGGAAGGGCAACTAGTCATCCTTGAGCCCAATATGATAAAATTTAATTTTGAATCCAATTATGAATTTGATAAAATTGATCGATAATTGTCTTTTAATATAACCTTAATATGTCTTGTACGGAAAAATATTTTAAAATTCAAACTCATGACTTTTCAAGCTGAGATGAATACAGTCAGGCGAACTCTAAAGCCGCTTTACCAACCGTCGATCCCACTGTGGTTTTGACAGTTATAGTTACAAAATTAGAAAAGGAGGGATGAATTGCATATAACTTCTTAAAATTTTATCGAATTATATATTTCTCTTTTAAACTTAAAAAAGTATATATATGATATCTTGAAATTTTACTAAATTATTTTTTTTTCTTCGAACTTGAAAAATTATATATAACTCTTTAAAATTTTTTTCAAATTATATATTTCTCCTCTAAACTTAAAAATTAAATATTTTTTATATTGTTGGATATATTACAAAAATTTCATCAAGAATATATATATCATAAGAATCAGAAATATTTATAAAGAATATATCGTTTAACATCATTTGGACTGAAATAAAAAAAAATGAAAATACTCCTACTTAGTTACAGAAGATTTTAATAGTTATGAAATGGCTCAAGGAACTAACACATTTGTAATCCTTAATTGCAGTAGCCTTTTTTTCCATTCTATCAAATGATGCTCTTCATTTTTCTTTTTTTTTTTGTCTCTTTCTTTCTTTTTCTTCTTTATTATGATGGATTTGAGATTTTTTATAGAATAGATTTTCAGCTTGATGACTTCTAATATTTTCCTTATTGATAATAAAAATTTCTTGCAGTTTGAGTGGGCCTGGCAACACCCAGTAGAGTCGTTGGCTGTCAGGAAGGCAGCTGCAAGTTTCAAATCTCTTTCTGGTGTGGCCAATAAGATCAAACTTGCCTATACCATGCTAACTCTGCCAGCTTGGGAAAAGTAAGAATCTTGAGTTTTGTTTCTGAAGGAGAATTTTGCAATGGATTGGAGTAGTACTAAATTTGTTTTCTTTCAATCTAAAACTCACAGTGAATTTTTTCTCAACCAAATATATGAAGCATATTGCTGGCTGTCCAAGGTTACGAAAGCATATGAAGGTTAATGTCTGTGCTATGGATGAGCTTGGTTGTTACTTGGAAGGTCAGACTTCTGATGACACAATTGAAGAAGATGACGATCAAGACAAAGATATTGAAGAAAAAAATGAGCACACGGATGATGCTGGAATGACATTCTTAGGTGATTCTTTCAAACATCTCCAGCGACCATTATCATTGGAGGGTTCAATTTTCCCTGGTGTAGATCCAAAGCCAATCAGTGAAATGCAAAATGTCAGCATCTATAACACGTTGGTGAACCAGACAATGGCATATGACGATGATCAGAGAAGCACATTATCTGATTGTTTGTTACATACGGGGGAACTTGATAATGTCCAAGAGCAAAAACAAGCAACAGAACAGTCATCTTGCATTGGTGAATCACCATGTAAGAACTATCTTAGCTCATGCAGCAGCAAAGATCATTGTTGGAATAAGGAAGCTCATTTAGAAAGGTTGAGACAACCATCGACTCTGAAGAATAGTACCTATCCTGCATCATTTAATAGCCATCTTTTATCTCCAGAAGGCAAACTAATCAACTTGACTTCACCTTCTAGTTGTGTAGTTCTTTCTTGTAATAAGAGGGCTTCAGCACATCCAGATGTCATAGATTTGACATTATCACCAATCGTTATAGACCTTTGATATCACTTTGAACAGTAGCATGCACTCCAGGTTCAGAATTACTTGTTCTGTAATACAAATTCCAAGTATTGAATAAGCAAAGATCTAGTATTTAAGAATGAGGTGCTTTTTATTCTCTGATTTAATTTTGGTTCTCAACAGATTTGTTTATTAACTGCTATGTTTCCATGCAGGTAGTGGTTACTGTTAATCGGATCTTCTGCTTTTTAATTTTTCATAGAAGTCTGAGTGTTGGCTAGTTGGATTGACAGGCCAACTTTGGGGAAATGTCCAACTGAAAGGTAATAGGTGGAAGAGCTGCACTACTTTTCTAGTAGATGTTTGAAAATTCAAGCAACCCCACTGTAGCAATGCAGAATACTTGAATTTATTGATTCTAAATAGGCACCAGTTCATGTTGAAGACGTACAACCATCTTCAGGAGAACAATATTTTCATGAAGAAAAACCACAATCAGTTCTGTTGCTAATGCTCAAGAAAGAAACTTTGGTCAACAAAATATTGATAAACCTGTCAAAGTATTGCCTTTTGGATATTTCTGTCTGACAACGTTTTTTCCTACAACGTCGACAAGACATTTTGGAGTTCAAACCCTCGAACTATGCTTGTGATGTACTGCTCTCAGGGGAATTAAAAACCGCATCAACATCAACAGGCACTGCCTCGTTTGCATTTGTTTCGCTCTTCATTAGTTTTTCATCAAGCCCTCTTCTAAACCAAGGATTATCCATGATTTTTGCTATTGTGATCCTCGTATTTGGATTTGGGTCTAGGATTTTTGACAACAGTCTCCTAACTTCATTGGGAAACCAGTTCGGATATTTGAATTCTGCCTTCCCAATCTTTCTATACAACTCCATCAAATTGGAATCATGGAAAGGGAGAAAACCAGCCAAAAGGATGAACAAAATCACCCCACGTGACCAGATATCAGCTTTAGCTCCATCATATCCTTTTCTATGTATCACCTCTGGTGCAACATAGGCTAGAGTTCCGCAAGTAGTGTGAAGCAAACCATCCTGCCTCTTTGATTCAGCAAGCACACTCAATCCAAAATCTGAGACCTTTAGATTCCCATTCTCATCAAGAAGAAGGTTTTCCGGCTTCAAATCACGATGATAGACACCCCTGCTGTAGCAGAAGTCTATAGCGCTTATCAGCTGCCGAAAATATTTCTTCGCGACATCCTCCTTGAGCTTGCCCTTGGAAATCTTGTTGAATAGCTCACCACCTTTGATATATTCGAGGACAAAGTAAATCTTGGTGTTGGTAGCCATGACCTTGTAAAGCTGAGCAACATGTGGGTGCCTCACAAGCCTCATCACTGAAATCTCCCGCTTGATCTGCTCGATGAGCCCAACCTTCCGCACTTTTTCTTTGTAAATAACTTTTATGGCAACACTCTGGGAGGTCTTTAGATTTCGTCCATGATAAACCTTAGCGAAAGTGCGCGGGCACTTTTTCTTTGTAAATAACCTTGGCAACACTCTGCAGTGCAACGAGCACGACTGCGTGGGCCGCGCAAGCTATGCTGTGCGCCAACGCACGGGGCAGCGTGGGCCGCGGGGGCTACGCTGTGCTCCAGCGCGCGGGGCAGCGCGAGGTTGCGGAGAAATCCTGTAGTTATGTTGCCATCGGGAAGATAAGCAATTCATGACACGTGTGCGTAGGATTCTAGGAAACGGCGATGACTTGACGCTTTCCTGGGATAAAATTGGATTTGATTAACCAGGTAGCAATTTGTGAGAAGTCATTTTTTGGATCGGACCGCTACTCAACTGTTGTTGCCGCGGTTTACTGTGTTGTTATGTTAGGCCCACCAACATGTGGACTTGCTGTCGGAAGGGCGACTAGTCATCCTTGTGCCAAATATGATAAAATTTTGATAAAGTTGATCCATAACTATCTTTTAATATAATTTTAATATGTCTTACATGAAAGAATATTCTAAAATTTGAACTCGTGACTTTTCAAGCTGAGATGAATATACAGCCAGCCGAATTCCAAAGCCGCTTTACCAACCGTCAATCCCACTGTGACTTTGACGGTTATAGTTACAAAGTTAGGAAAGGAAGGATCAATTGCATATAACTTCTTAAAATTTTATCGAATTATATATTTCTCTTTTAAATTTAAAAAAGTATATATGATATCTTGAAATTTTATTAAATTGTATTTTTTTTCAAACTTGAAAAATTATATATAACTACTTAAAATTTTTTCAAATTATATATTTCTCTTCTAAACTGAAAAATTAAATATTTTTTATATTGTTGGATATATTACAAAAATTTCATCAAGAATATATATATATCATTAGAATCAGAAATATTTAGAAAAGAAATATATCCTTTAACATTATTTGGACTGAAATAAAACAACGAAAATGCTCCTACTTAGTTACAGAAGATTTTAATAGTTAGGTCATTATTGTAAAAAACTCTCTCTTCATTGATTGAAGGGTTTATCTCATATTAAATTTTAATCAAAGATGTAAAATAATTATTGCTTCCCTTAGTTTAGCTTAAACTTGTTTCAATTTGAGCTCAAATTAAATTTAAATCTGATATGTCAAATGATAATTTTGGCATAACCTAGTTTAAACTTATTTTTGCTCAATCTTAATTAGACTTAGGATTCAATTCGATTTATATCCGAGACCCAATATAAATCAAATCTAGAGTTATTTTTTACTTATGCTCTTTATTACGTTAATCTTACATTTGATCAGAAGTATTTTCATTTTTTCACTTCAATTTAAACGATGTCAAATTGATATATATTTTTAAAATATTACTAATTTTAATAATAAATTTATATCAAAAAATTCTTTCAATATATAGAGTAACCAAGAAAAAAAATAATTTTTTAAGTTTCGAGAAAAAAATATATAATTTTAAAAAAAATTTAAGGAATTATATGTAATTTTTCAAGTTTCAAATACAAATATATGATCTAACAAGATTTCAAAGAGTTATATGCAATTTTAAGTTTGGAAAAGACATATACAATTTAATGAGATTTAAGTAATTATATGTAAGTGACCAAAAAAAATTATAAATAAGTATTGAAATCACAATATCATTCAAAATAGAGCACATGTGAGGGGGTTTTATGTAAGAATCCTTTAAAAAATCTCTCCAGTCTCAGCTATTTCATAACACAACAAAATTCGATGGCGTAGATCAAGCCGACGGTCACCGGCGGCAAAGCATATAGTAGTGGTTGTCGCACTTGCAGCGCCAAGCCTCCGGGTAGTACTCCTCCGTCACCGGCGTCCTTGAAGGCACTGTCACATGCACAGCCCGGCATGGCGTGTACTACTCGCACTTTGCCTCGCAGCGTGGCGTGTGCGACCCCAGTCCCCCTAGTCTCCTCTTGGACTCTGCCCCTCTTTCCTTCCTCCCGCACTAACACATACACGAGCCCAATATCTGAGGATAAGAATCCATTTTCAGGGTACACTAAGAAAACCTGCAATAAAAAAGGTGTACCTAAGGATAACAATCGATTTCCAACCTTCCAATATCTGCAATAACACAAAACGCATAGATAATGCCAATGAAGTCAAGAACATAAAGCAAGAACATAAGTTAAAAATAGGGTACCTCTCAAACTACAGCCTTTAGCAACAAGAACACAGGCAGAGCAGAAGCAAACACAAACACAGCACAAAAGGGCAATCTTTCTCTCAAATCTCAACTCCATGAAGTACACAAAAACCCTCCTCCTCCTCCTTCTTTCTCTTCTTCTTCTTCTCACACTGCTCAAAAGTTGAGAACTCCAACAATAACTCACCCTTCTTCAAAGTTATAAAACTTGGACTAGTTTTGCTCCCTCTGACCAGAACCAAGACTCTAGTCCCCACTAATGGCCTGCGGCCACATGGAACCGCAAACAGGACATTGTGATGGAATCACATCTAAGCTGAGACAACTAAACCGGTTCCAATGTGAGATGCATTTTGCAGGCCCTGCTCCTTCCAACTGCTTTATTTATCTATTCACACTTCACTATGTCGTCCCGTGCAGGTTTCTGAAAAAAATGCAAGCAATGCAATCCGAGTTGCAGCTGATGATGGCGTGCCCATGAGATCAAAAGAAGCTAAAGAGGGAGTAGATAGAGAGGGTTAGGGAGCCAGTTCCATCGTCTTGTCCGCTTTTGGTTTCAAGTGAAGTAATCCTCCCATGCTTTCTTGTCAGGGTATAGAGGCTAAAGAGGAGAAAGGAAAAAAATAGTTGTATGATCAGCGAGCACAGCTTGTGCTTCTTGTAACGTCCGTGCCAACTTTGAGGCAGGGGCCCCATGAGTATTGTACCCTGCATGCTTAAAATTCTTGGGCTAGTTCTGCTATGAGGTATTCAAATTAATGTGTTAAGCGAGATTTTAGATTTCAATTTTGGAAACGATTTTGTTTCAATAATTTTAGAGATCTAATAATGTTAAAAATTTTAAAATATAAAAAAAATTTAAAATTATTTTGTTATGATCTTGAATGAAATTAAAATATTTCAAAATATTTTGAGTTTGGCCAATATCAAAATGAAACAATCTTAAAAATTAATTAAAAAAATTTGAGGTTTTAAAATTATTAAATATTGAAATTCCAAAATAGTTGAAAACAAAAATGAATATTGAATCCTGATGATACACCAAAGATGTTTAGCCGAGTCAAAAAAACGCTATAATTCGAGTTCGAAATCAAGTGATGGGTCGGTAAAATCAAGATAAAGTTTTCTATAATACCGAGCTATCAAAGGTTTGGTTTAACCTCGAGTCAAGGTACTCGAACCTCGGAGCTCTCGAAATAATATTAAAATCAAGGTCTATCTAATTTCAGATACCTCAATATCCAAGTCGTGAGAGGTAAATATAAGAAATCATTCTCAAACCAGGGAATGGGTTTTGAGAGATTCGGAGTTTGGTGTCATCTGTTACGAAAAGTTCAATTGAAATCACGATGATGAAAATGGTAGATTTTTTATACGATCACCACTCTATCAATAACTTCATCTTCGAAATGGTAATGACTAATACCTAGTTATTCATTCCATTGGATCCATCGAGTCCATTTTTAGCTTGAGCGTCAGAATGACCATCGTTAGAAAACTCGAGTCCTTTTTTTATGTTTTTTTTCTACGCAGAACAACGAGAGGGTGTCCTAACAAATTGAATTTTCGAGAAGCCAGAGATGATCTAAAGCTAATTTCGAACTTGGGCTCCACCAATAAATCCATTTTCAAGGTCAAAATTTAAAACCTTAATTCAAAGTCATCATGTATATGGAGTAACATACTAAACAGATTTCGTGATTATAATTATATTTATTCTTTATATATACGAGAGAAATTGTTAGTTCAAAATTTAAAAATATATTATGTGATGTGGACTACCATGGATGAGCGCAAATTAAAGCTAGTTGAGTCTTCCTCTTTATTGCCAGAGATAATTCAAAATCAGGTTAACTATTACGTCCTCTACATATGTAACACTCGAAACTTAAGCCAAGTAGCATGAAGACATCTGTGTCAGGCCGGTAACTCGGGGCCCCAGTTTGAGATAACTTGGGTATCTCTCGAGAACCACCTGGATTTACAGGCGGGTCAAGTAGATGACTAGTTGGCACATGGTAGGGCCTCAGATGAAGACATGAAGCATAATGGCACCGAAGACTCAAACATGTGGACGCCCACATATTCATTTTTACCGTATTTGTGCTGTGTGCTTTGTGAGGCTTGTGTGCATCAGAAGAAGTGCAATAATGTGACATGAGAATGCTATCTTTTCAGGTATTTGATTAGTTGTTCCGCCAAACAAGTCAAGAAGCAGAAACAGGCTCTTTGAATTGCTCTTCTTGCTATTAAACGCACTCATATTCCGATTGAACTACCAAAATAATCTAAAAGTTCAAGTTTTTTAAAAAAATTTATTAGTAACTAAGGACTTTCTAATTGTTATTGATGAGCGAGTGATATACAAGATTGATTTAGAGCTAGGATTAGGTCGACATCCCAAATAGATCGACGCTTCTTGTACTAAGGCAAAAGTGAGGTAGATCCACATAGAAGCGTGGGCCCCATGCCTCTTGGGTTCTCCGCTTCCTATTAGTCCGAATACAAATCAGTATAGACATACGACCACATCATATGACCTATGGCTGCGCGAGCCCTTGAGGTCTAGCTCACAAAATATAAACCATGCCAACCTCCAGCAGCGACGCCGGAGGCACCCGGAGCGCAACATGGGGTCCCCGGCAGTTCCTCTTCAGGAAGTTGTACCCAATGTCAACGGCCAGCTTCTTCATGATCGATGAATCAGACTTCGCCCGCACATGGGAGTGCCCCATAATGAATGCAGTTCCGGATTCGCGAGCCAATAAGAGTTTCTCCAGCTCATCCCTTGTGCCCTTATCCATGTCTAAGACATTGTCCTCCTCCAGAAAGAATCTCACCTTCTTTCTTCTTCTCACAGGCTCTAACTCTATTGTATCATCATCGCTTGGTTGGGTGCTGTCATCGTTTGCATGACAAGAAGGACCAGAAACAGTGTTGCTACCAATTACAGTGAGGGTACACTCACCACAATCAGTAGATTCACTTGACCTTGAGCCTCCAAAAGCCGCCTCAAGGCGAATGAAGTCGGCTAAGCTACTGATCAGCTCTGACTCGAAAGGATCCACATCTTGGGGAACATCACGGTAACCGTAGCGGACAATGCAGCGGTAGGAACGGTGGCTTGGGGGACCTACACGACCTATGAGGTACCACTCCGCGGGCAGAACAAAGGGGACGGGAACAGATTTGATGCAAACGAAGACAAGGATGCGGTGGAAGGCTGGGAGGTTCGTGACAAACCGGGAGAAGTTTGCTGGTACCCCCGAGATGAGGTCAGTGTAGACAAGGCCAATGCCAGGGACGCACACCAAGGCCAATGCCCAAGGCGAGGAGCCAGTCCAAAGAAACCTTGGTTGTGCAGGTCACACTCGTATTTTTTTTATGGTGGTGTAGTGCCAGACGAACATTACTGTCATTAGGAAGAGGGCAAGAAGGATTGGAAGCCAGGCGCCCTCACGGAATTTGATCAGGGAGGCGGAGAAGTAGAAAGACTCCAGGGAGCCAAAGAAGAGGAGGAAAGCAAGCGCGGGCAGAGGCGGCTTGTGCCAGCATAATATCATTACCAAGGAAGTGAGGCATGTGGTGACCAGCATCACCGTGATTACTGCTAGTCCTGCATGAATAATACAAGATTTTATCGACAAGTGCTACTAGCGGAAGAAACATACAATGAACACATGATAAACTTGTACAGCAGAATGATTTTGGCATTTATGATGCAGTTGTAACCAGTATTTTGAACAAACGGAATGAGAAATTACCTGATGCATTGCCTATGTGTTTTGTATCTCTGAAGCCAACAACAACAGCTATGCAAAGGATCATGAGCATCCAATTAATCTCTGGAATATAAATCTGGCCATGAATTCTATCAGAAGTGCGAACTACCTTGACCCTTGGAAAGCAACCAAGTGACTGGCTTTGGTTTATGATAGAGAATGTTCCAGTGATGATTGCTTGGCTTTCCACCACAGAAGCTAAGATGGCAATTATAAGCACAGGCCACCTCACAATTTCTGCAAGCATAAATTGCGCATCGAAGTCATGGCGTGCATAACATATAAGGAACATTGAACATGTAAAAATACCAAGCGAGAGTCGGTGATGAAACTTGAAAAAGCTAACTATATTGTGTAAAAAGCACATGCATTTGTTGAAGCGAGATACAAATCAAGTACTTTCTGCAAGGTGGCAAGTCTCAAATGCAAGAAAAAACATAGTTGAAAGGTAAGTCATGGGCTACTATACCCATTTGTGGTCTTCTTTTGAGGCAATTTTCACATGAGGTTGATACCCGCAAGCACTCAATTGAAACATATAGTGCTCCAGAACCCAGAGGTTTTCATAATATTGCAAGCTCGAAATGTTTTATCCCCAAGAATAGAGAAGAGCACCTATTACTTGCTGATAATCCCTCACCTTGATCCCATCATTTCATCACATAGCTTACCTTTAGCTTTGGAGCAATTTGTGTCAACAATCAGCTGAAGGGAAATTACGTGTACCTGGAACTAAGACATAAAAGCCAATCTGATAGGTTGTTCTGTGATGCTTTGACAAGTAGGTGGCTTGACCCATGTAAGCCAAAGTTATCTGCCATTGACATATTAGGTAGGACAAATATTTAAAAGAAGAGCCATAGAATTATTTCAATAAAATTTCTAATTTATGCCAGCAAACCGCACCTGGATGGCAGTGTACGAGAAGTGACCAATATCTGCAAACATTGCCTCGAAACCTGCAAGTGTACAAATTGCATTACATCAATACTTGATTGTCGTATGTATCCTAAGCATAACCACTGCAAACAATTCAGTATATAAGTTTTTGTACTTTTCAAATCAAATTGTGACCCTAGACTTTTTTTTTAGTCTCTGGAGGGTATTCTAGTATGTAAGTAGAGAGTTCTTCATCTGCAACCTATTTGTTGGGCAGAAGGCTAACATGAAAATCATATAATACCTACCTTCGCTATTGTCGTCAACTCTGAGAACTATGAAGACATATTTAAACAAAGGTATGAGAGTAAGAGTCTAAAAGATAAACGAAAAAATACCAAAAATCTCTTCATTTGTGTCTGAGTAGGGGGGCATATACAAAAAGCTCAGACAAACTAAATATACATAAGTTGGTTTCGCTCGTATCAATTTTCCCAACTCCTAATTAGCGGATGTTTTATTTGAAAAATAAAACAACAGGGTATTAATTTAAAAGATAAATATTGTTAATGACACTTTATTAGGGGCATTTGTAAACGACCAAAACCTCCCAACCCAGATGGCAGGGGTCTGGCTTGGTTCAATGCAGTGATAGGGTCACGTTTTAGCCCGGCTCGGACGCCACCGATCCATCGAATCCAATTTATAAAAATAATAAAAAGCAGAACCATTACCGTTCAAGAAACCAATCTCATCTCCAGCCCGGATGCGCTCCTCCCCTCTCCTCTCCCCTCCTCCCCGCCATCCCCGAATTCCTAACCCTAGATCCAGAATTCATTCCCCAAGAAAAGCCCCGATTCCCATTAAATCCAAGAAATGCGAGCGCGGCGTCGAGTTCGAGGCAGGCGCCTCCTTCTTCCGCCGTGAGAGCGCCGTGGGCCGCGACCTTGGCGTCCTAGTCGCCGCCCTCCACCTCCGCGGCCTCTCCCGCGACCCACGCGTCCTCACCATCCGCTTCCTCTCCCAAGACGGCGCCGGCTTCGTCTGGGCCAACGACGCCTTCGAGGATGCCCGGCCGGCTTCGTCTGGGCCAACGACGCCTTCGAGGATGCCCGGGCTCTTATCCTCTCCAACCACGGCCAAGAACCTAGGGTTCGCCCGATGGGGAGCGGATGTGGGTCGTCACGCTTTTTGACGCCTATTGGTTTTTGGGGAGTGCTAACTTCGGAGGGTTTTCTTTGATCTCTTGGATGTGGATTCGTTTGGGAGTGATTCTTCGTTCATTAGGTCAGCGATGATGGCGGTGAAGACTGGGGGTTTCTCTATTTGACTTCGATGAATGGGTATTCTTCCGGAGAACATCAGTGTCGAGTCAAGCGAACCGAATCGGATACGTCTATTCTTTTTTGCTGCTTGGGATTCTTTCTCTTGTATGGAACCAGAGCGATATGTAACATATGAGACAGATATGGAATGATCACGATATAAAACCTATGAGATAGGTATGAAACCAGAAGGAGATGTAACCTATGAGACAGGTATGGTATGGAGCGTCTTCTACTTGGTGCCGGGGTGGGAAGCGCGCTTTGACCCAGTTAGGGAAGGAAGTCCAGTTGCCTTGGCCCGTCAGCTATTGCCGCTGATCAGTGAGTTCGGAAATTTGTTTTCGGTAGTTGTTATTCTTGAATTACTTTTTGTGAATTTAATATTTTATCTTGTGTCTTGGATTTAATTGTTTTCTTGCTTTTATGAGATGATGCTTTGAGTATGAATTATGTTTGTTTAGGGTTAATTTATGTTTTATCTGAGGATTTCCTTTGCTGAATGTAGATATTTTCTTTCATGGTGTTTGGAGGTGTTAGTTTGTTGATTTGATTTAATTTGATTGTCTAGGATATAATAGTTTATTAAGCTAGTAAGCTAGCACTATGATATGCTGTTAGGGATTTTCGCTGATTTGATGGAAACAAAAGCTTTTGATGAGTGTAGATCTTCTCTGTGATCCATAGCGTATGGAAATCTTAATTTCTTGATTTGTTTACTTAACCAACCTAGTACTATAATGTTCTAATTGGTGAAGTCTTTGAGGGATGTAGATAAGTCTGAATAGTGGTAACTAGTCTTGGGGTGAACTTTACCATAATTCAAGAGCTCAAGTTTAATTGGGTTATTGTTTTAGAATAATGTTTCATTTAAGAACTATGTCTCCTCCTGTGCTCCATAGTATGCAGAAGTATTTGTTTGTCAATATGGATACCAGAAATAAATTCTTAGTTGACTTTTAGTTCAACTCTGTTACCCATTAAAATTTTTAGTACATCGTTTTGAGATTTCACTTTCTTTTTTCTGTTCAACACTAAGTTTTTTTCTCACAAAATTAATTGCTTATCTGATCTCTTCTTTATATATCTCTTTGGCATTTTGTGCAAGTCTTTTAGGCTTAGTTTGGTAATGTGGTATAGTGTGTTAAGTAAGAGGTGTGGGTAAAATGTAATGATTTCATTTATAGATTTTATCCCCTTTCTTAACCAATTTGATCCATACTAAGCCTATTAGTTCATATATCTTGTTGATATTTATTTATCAAGATAATCTTCTTCATATATCTTTGTATGTTTTCTTTTAAGATTTGAAAGTTTTATTAGATCTCTTGCTTTTTAAAGTTTCCATTATATTTTTTCTAATATTTATTACTTTTCTTTTCAACATTACATTTTCTCCTTAAATTTACAATAGTTCATTTAAATTTTCTTTATATGTTTTTGATTTCACACCCTCTATTTGTGCTCAAATTTATATTATTGCTCACTAGATTTAATTATTTTTTAGGTCACTGATTTATATATGTCGCTCTAAAATTTAGTTCAGTTCTCGCACTCTTGTAAGTTTAAATGAGCAAGAGAAAAGAAATAAATCTTAATGACTTTGCAAAAATTATTAAAGAGAAAAAATACAGAAGAATATCTTGGAAAAATGAACGAAATTTAAGTAACACCATTCTAAATTTTATAATGAGAAAAAATGAATTATTTGAGAAAAAATTTACTGTTGAAAAAAATAGAGGAAGAAAGATTTCAAAAAATATAATGAAAATTTTCAAGAGCAAGAAAAATATAAATAAGTGATGTGAGCAACAGTTACTCTTTAAAGAAGTGATTTGAGCAATAACAATGATTTCAAAAAGATTATTTGTTTAGCTCTCTTACTATTAAATTTTCTTTACATATTTTTTCAAATTCACTATTTCTCTTTTTTATTGCTTCTCATAATATTAATAAATTGATTTAGCTAGCAAATTTGAGCCTTCTTCTTCTTCTTCTTCTTTTTTACATTGATTTGTTTGGATGGATTAAATGATTGGGTTTGTTTTTTCAAATTAATTGGTACCCTTGCATTCTCGAGCAACTATTCTATCGGTAGTGCCTATTCAACCACATAAAGAGCTTATTGCCTTCAGTCTCCCGATAATTTGACTCGGTATGCAAATTGGAGTTTGTAATAATGAATGTGTTTTTTCTAAAATGTTTATTTGACTTAAAGAAACAAGCTGCCAAAATAGTAAAGGTTCATGTTCCTTACAAATCCTCTGTGAAAGATATTCGATTGGCAATGTTCTCCTGTACCCTTGCCTTGTTTGGGCTATTTTAAAATGAGAATATTTTATTATGTGTTGTCCAACACAAGAAACGAGAAAGCTAATTTTGATTTAGGGATAATGAGATCAGAAGAATATATACTGGATACTATCGAAAAGCAACCAATATGATGGATCATGCTGGGAGCATGGATGAATATAGTATAATTTTGAGTGAACAGTCTCTTTTCTCTATTTCTCTTTTTTCTTTTAGGATTTAACATTTTTCAAAGTATTAATTTAAAAAAAATCCCTTGGTACATTTTTTTTAAAGCATTCATGTTGTCTAACTATACTTTATCATTTGTATGAGTCTACGACTGTTATGTGACAATCAAAACTATCGACGGCTTTGTTGATACCTCTTTTGCATCCTTTCAGCTCCTTGGCGTCATATGGGGCATATGTTCATCCAATGCCATGTTCAAATGAAGTTGGTTTGAGGAATGCTTGTAGGTGGGGGTTTACGAGAAGCAGCTGCTTAGGCTTTCAAGGTTCACCACTTTTCTTGTATTATTTGTACCATGGACTTGTATTCAGAGTAATGCTACAGATTGATCATAGAAAACTCCATGAAACCAAGTAAAATTTTTTTTCCCCAATTGTCTTAACTTTGTTTATTAAGTTCTGTGTATGACATTTTATTGTGATCACAGACCTTTTCCTGGGAAGCCCTTGGGCAGGTTTGTTGTTCTTGCTGCAATGGGGCAGTGCATTGATCAATACCTAGAAAAATGACTAATTCCTCATACATGTAAGATGGCTATCTTAATTTTTTTTTTGGCACTAAACTTTTTTAAGTTGTTAAATTATTAAGTGATCAAGGGTGCTTCGTTCAATTAGAAACTTCGTATTTAAATGGTTTTGGCTACATTCTAAAAGGAATTTTCCTCTTATACCAATTTGGAAAATGAAAATGTTCGATGAAGATTTTTGCGGCTTTGCCTCAATAAGTTACAAGACAAGCCATTTTCCCTTTTGAGTACATTGAGAGGAAACATCCATTCTTTTGTTTTTTTACTTGTTTTTTTCTTTTTTTCGAATTAATTATTTTATTAGAGTAAATTTATTTGAGTTTCTGTTTGAAACTAAATCCTATACAATTATTTTAGATTTTAGTTTGCCTTTATCTTGTCCATGTATGTGATTAGTTGTCTTATTTGAGTTTTATATTAGGCTTGGAGTCATTGAAGGAGCTCTCTAGTATATTATTCCAAAACTTGTGTCGCCCATGTATGTAATTAGTGTTTTTGTTTGATTTTTATGCAGGTGCTGGAAGTCGTTGGGGGAGCTATCAGGTTTGAATTACTTATTTTATTAGAGTAGATTTATTTGGGTTTTTGTTTGAAATTGAATTTTAAACAATAATTTTAGATTTTAGTTTGCCTTTATCTTGTTCTTGTATGTGATTAGTTGGCTTATTTGAGTTTTGTACTGGGGGGAGCTCTCAGGTACATTGATCTAAATTGTCTTGCCCAAGCATATATATGCTTGGTGTTCTTAGTTGGGTTTTGTCCTGGGGCTTGAACTTTTGTATTGGGTTAGATGGATTGTTTCTGAACTTCTTGATTATTTTTTTTTGGAGTCAATCAGTTTGGGTTTTTGTTAGAATGTGAAAACATAGACAACATTTTTAGGTTTTAGATTGATTTCGTCATGTCATTGCATGTGCTTGGTGCTTTCGTCTGGGTTTCATACTAGGGTTTAAAGTGATTGGAGGAATTCAGATGTTTGCGAACTGAGGTACTCTAATATGATCTTTATCTGGTTTTCAACTTCCTATTTGTTTCTTGGAGCCACTGGGTTTAGGTTTTTGTTTGAGTCTAAAACCCTTGACAGTTGTTTTGGGATTTTAAATCAATTTTGTACCATCACTGCATGTGGTTGGTGCTCTAGTTTCAGGTTACATGCTAGGAGGAATTTCGATTTTTAAGAACCGAGGTGTAGTGTTCTTATCTTCATGTCGGTGTAAAAATAGTTCCTAACTTCATAATTGTTTTGTTGTATGTTAAAGCAGTTTGTCTTTGGGAATTGAAGACCATACTACTATTGCAACAATCTGAAGTAGAGTAATCAAAGTGTCAAATATATGTGCACATTTGTTGTCATTCCAACATCTTTGTAGGTTGATCTGACATAACAGACGCAATAGCGTTGCTTGCTACAAACAGGATCCAATAGATAAATATAATTGTCTTGACTCTGACAAGCAGGAGTCTAGATAAAAACGTAATTGCTTTGATCTGATAAATAAGGTTCCATAGATACTACAATTGATTTGCTTGCTACAAACATAATTCAAAATAATGCAATTGTCTTGCTTGTTGCAAACAGGATTTCATAGATAATGCAATTACCTTGCTTTCTCCTCTTGAGGACTATTAGAATGTTGCTTTAACAGTGGTGATTTTTTTATCTATGTTTTCATTTCTTCTCATTTCTTGTGCAATTCCTATTGTATTAGTTGCTTAGTGGAAAGTAAAACTTTGGGATGGTTTATTTTTGTTCCTTGGGGATATTGATTTCCATTTTTCATTTGAGAGGATGGAATATGTTTGTCGATTTGGTTTGTTGGCCAAGCAAGCATGCTACCTCTGTAATCACTAGTTCTTAATTTCTATCTGTATCTTTTCAGTCTTGGCTCTTTTATTGTCTCAATAAGTTTACTTTTTGGGGCAGTAGCCTGGATGTAATGTGGGTGAGACAATCTTTGCAAATGTCAAATGGAGTTGTGATTGCTAGTTTTTAATTTTTACGTGCCTTTTCGCCTGGTGTTTTTTTTATTGTGCCTTACTATGTTCCCTTCTTGGATTCTATATTTTGTGGTCAGTGACAATAGCCTGGATGGAGTGTGGATGGAGCAATGTTTGCAAATGGAGATGTGATTACTAGTTTTTAACTTCTACCAATTCTTTTTCTTTTATTCTGTCTCAATAGGTTCGCTTAAATTCTGCATTTTGTTGTCAGTGACAACAGCCCAGATTGTTTATACATTTCATCTGTAAATTGAATGCTGGATGTGTCAAATTTTGCAAATTAAGTTTTTTTTTGTTGCTTGGTTCTAAGATGAATTTAATGGTTTGACTGATTGCTTATACATTTCGTTTGCAAATTGAATGCTTGGATATTCATCTCTTTAAAGAGGGTCTTTAATCACTAAAGACTCGAGGAAAATTATCTATGATAGATTAGTAGTTGTATACAGTTTTGTAACTCTTGCATTCTTATCTGTTGAGTTTCATTCTATCAGGATTTGATTTAGTTCATTTTTACTTGTGACTTTTCGCCTAGTGCTCCTTTTATTGTGCCTTATTATGTTCACTTCTTGGATCCTACATTTTGTGGTCAGTGGCAATAGCCTAGATGTAGGGTGGATGGGGTAATGTTTGCAAATGGAGATGTGATTGCTAGTTTTTAATTTCTACAAATTCTTTTTCTTTTATTTTGTCTCAATAGGTTCGTTTGGATTCTACATTTTATTGTCAGTGACAATAGCTTAGATTGTTTATACATTTCATTTGCAAATTGATTTTTTTTTCTATTACTTGGATTTGAGATGAATTTAATGGTTTGGCTGATTGCTTATACATTTCATCTGCAAATTGAATGCTTGGATATTCATCTCTTTAAAAAGGGTCTTTAATGACTAAAGACTCAAGGAAAATTATCTATGATAGATTAGTAATTATATACAGTTCTGTAACTCTTGCATTCTTATCTGTTGAGTTTCATTCTATTAGGATTTGATCTAGTTCTCTTCTATGGTCACAGTGTACATCATTTTCTTATTCCTTCAGATTTAGTCAAAGTCCAAATCCTAAATGTCCACTGCCTTGGACTCTGAATAGATTTATGTTCATTAACATCTTTGAACACATGCGTTGAGGTTTGTATCTTGGTATCACATGCGGCTGAAATTCAAATAAGTAATGCTTTACAAGAGTAGAATTGTGTTGTGACAAGACACTTCATCTATTCCTTGGAAGGGGTATTGATGTGATATATGTTAATTGCTGTCATTTGTTGTCAAATGGAGTTGTGATTGTTAGTTTTTAATTTCTATGTGTGACATTTCACCTGGTGTTCTTTTCATTGTACCTTACTATGTTCACTTCTTGGATTCTACATTTTGTGATCAGTGGCAATAGCCTGGATGGAGGTGTGGATGGGGCAATGTTTGCAAATGGAGATGTGATTACTAGTTTTTATCTTCTACCAATTCTTTTTCTTTTATTCTGTCTGAATGGGATCGTTTGGATTCTGCATTTTGTTGTTAGTGACAACAGCCTACATTGCTTATACATTTCATCTGCAAATTGAATGCTGAATGTGTCAAACTTTGCAAATTGAGTTTTTTTCGTTGCTTGGTTCTGAGATGAATTTAATGGTTTGGTTGATTGCTTATACATTTCGTCTGCAAATTAAATGCTTGGATATTCATCTCTTTAAAGAGGGTCTCCAATCACTAAAGACTCGAGGAAAATTATTTATGATAGATTAGTAGTTTTATGCAGTTCTCTAACTCTTGCATTCTTATCTATTGAGTTTTATTCTATCAGGATTTGATCTAGTTCTCTTCTATGGTAATATTGTACATCATTTTCTTATTTCTTTATATCCAATCAAGGTCCAAATCCTAAATGTTCACTGCCTTAGACTCTGAACAGATTGATGTTTAACAACTTTGAACACATTGATTTTTTTGATTGCGTTGATCATGTCTTGAATCTGTCCTTATGCGTTGAGGTTTGTATCTTGGTATCACATGCGGCTGAAATTCAAATAATTAGAAGGGTAGCATTGTGTTGTGGCAAGACTTCATCTATTCCTTGGAAGAGGTATTGATGTGATATATGTTAATTGCTGTCATTTTGCTGTTAAATGAAATTGTGATTGCTAGTTTTTAATTTCTACGTGTGACTTTTCGTCTGGTGTTATTTTTATTGTACTTTACTATGTTCACTTCTTGGATTTTACATTTTGTGATCAGTGACAATAGCCTGGATGGAGGGTGGATGGGGTAATGTTTGCAAATGGAGATGTGATTGCTAGTTTTTAACTCCTACTAATTCTTTTTCTTTTATTTTGTCTGAATGGGTTCGTTTGGATTCTGCATTTTGTTGTCCGTGACAATAGCCTATATTGCTTATACATTTCATCTGCAAATTGAATGTTGGATGTGTCAAACTTTGCAAATTGAGTTTTTTCTCTGTTCCTTGGTTCTGAGATGAATTTAATAATTTGGTTGATTGCTTATATATTTCGTCTGCAAATTGAATGCTTGGATATCCATCTCTTTAAAGAGGGTCTCCAATCACTAAAGACTCGAAAAAAATTATCTATGATAGATTAGTAGTTGTATGCAGTTCTCTAACTCTTGCATTTTTATCTGTTGAGTTTTATTTTATCAGGATTTGATCTAGCTCTCTTTTATGGTGATATTGTACATTATTTTCTTAGTTCTTCAAATTCAGTCATGGTCCAAATCTTAAATGTCCACTGACATGGACTCTGCATAGATTTATGTTCATTAACATCTTTAAACACATTGATTTTTTTGATTGCGTTGATCATGTTTTGAATCTGCCCTTATGCGTTGAGGTTTGTATCTTGGCATCACATGTGGCTGAAATTCAAATAAGTAATGCTTTATAAGGGTAGCATTGTGTTGTGGCAAGAGACTTCATCTATTCCTTGGAAGGGGTACTGATGTGATAAATGTTGATTGCTGTCATTTTGTTGTCAAATGGAATTGTGATTGCTAGTGTTTAATTTCCATGTGTGTCTTTTCGCATGGTGTTCTTTTTTTTGTGCCTTTCTATGTTCACTTCTTGGATTCTAAATTTTGTGGTCAGTGGCAATAGCCTAGATGGTGGGTGGATAGGACAATGTTTGCAAATGGAGATTTGATTGCAAGTTTTTAACTTCTACCAATTCTTTTTCTTGTATTCTGTCTTAATAGGTTCGTTTGGATTCTGTATTTTGTTGTTAGGGACAACAGCCTAGATTACTTATACATTTCATCTGCAAATTAAATGTTGGATGTGTCAAACTTTACAAATTGAGTTTTTTCTATTGCTTGTTTCTGAAATGAATTTAATGGTTTGGCTGATTGCTTATACATTTCGTCTGCAAATTGAATGCTTGGATATTCATCTCTTTAAAGAGGGTCTCGAATCAGTAAAGACTCGCGGAAAATTATCTATGATAGATTAGTAGTTGTATGTAGTTCTCTAACTATTGCATTCTTATCTGTTGAGTTTCATTCTATCAGGATTTGATCTAGTTCTCTTCTATGTTGACATTGTACATTATTTTTTTATTCTTTCAGATCCAGTTAAGGTCCAAATCCTAAATATCCACTGTCTTGGACTCTGAACAGATTTATCTTCATTAACATCTTTGAACACATTTATTTTCTTGATTGCGTTAATCATGTCTTTAATCTGCCTGTATGCATTGAGATTTGTATCTTGGCATCACATGCAGCAGAAATTGAAATAAGTAATGCTTTACAAGGGTTGCATTATGTTGTGGCAAGAGATTTCATCTATTCCTTGGAAGGGGTATTGATGTGATATATGTTAATTACTGTCATTTTGTTGTCAAATGGAGTTGTGATTTCTAGTTTTTAATTTCTATGTGTGCCTTTTTGTCTGGTGCTCTTTTCATTGTACTTTACTATGTTTACTTTTTGCATTCTTCATTTTATAGTCTGTGGTTGGAAGTCAATGGGGGAGTTTTCAGGTTTAAATTAATTATTTTATTAGGATATATTTGTTTGGGTTTCTTTTTGAAATTAAATCCTAGACAACTATTTTAGATTTTAGTTTGCCTTTATCTTGTCAATGTATGTGATTATTTGTCTTATTTGTGTTTTGCGCTAGGCTTGGAGTTATTGAAGGAGCTCTTGGTATGTTATTCCAAAGTTTGTGTAGTCCATGTATCTAATTAGTGTTCTTGCTTGGTTTTTATGCAGGGGCTGGAAGTCATTGGGCGAGCTCTCAGGTTTGAATTAATTATTTTATTAGAGTATATTTATTTGGATTTATGTTTGAAACTGAAACCTAGATAACTATTTTAGATTTTTATTTGCTTTTATCTTGTCCATGTATGCCATTAGTTGTCTTATTTAATTTTTGTGCTGGGTTTGGAGTCATTGAAGGGGCTCTCTAGTATGCTATTTCAACGTTTGTGTTGCACATATATGTAATTAGTGTTTTTACTTGAGTTTTTTGCAGGAGCTGAAAGTCATTGGGGGAGCTCTCAGGTTTGAATTAATTGTTTTATTAGAGTAGATTTATTTAGGTTTCTGTTTGAAACTGAACCTTAGACAATCATTTTAAATTTTAGTTTGCCTTTATCTTGTCAATGTATGCGATTAGTTGTCTTATTTGAGTTTTGTACTTGGCTTGGAGTCAGTGAAGGAGTTCTTTGGTATGATATTCCAAAATTTGTATTGCCCATGTATATAATTAGTGTTGTTACTTGGTTTTTGTGCAGGGGCTCGAAGCCATTGGGAGAGATTTCAAGTTTTAGTTAATTATTTTATTAGAGTAGATTTATTTGGGTTTCTATTTGAAATTGAAATCTAAATAATCATTTTAGATTTTAGTTTGTCTTTATCTTTTCCATGTATGTGATTAGTTGTCTTATTTGAGTTTTGTGCTGGGCTTGGAGTCATCAAAGGAGCTCTCTGATATACTATTCCAAAGTTTGTGCTGTCCATGTATGTAATTTGTGCTCTTCCTTGATTTTTTTGCAGGGACTGAAAGTTATTGGGGGAGCTATCAGATTTGAATTAATTATTTTATTGGAGTATATTTATTTCGGTTTCTGTTTGAGGTTGAACCGTAGACAACCATTTTAGATTTTAAATTGCCTTTATCTTGTCTATGTATGTGATTAGTTGTCTTATTTAAATTTTGTGTTGGGCTTGGAATTATTGAACGAGCTCTCTGGTATGCTACTTCAAAGTTTGTGTTGCTCATGTATCTAATTAGTGTTTTGCTTTGTTTTTGTGCAGGGGCTGGAAGTCATTGGGGGAGCTCTCAGATTTGAATTAATTATTTTATTACAGTATATTTATTTGGGTTGCTGTTGGACATTGAACCCTACACAACCATTTTAGATTTTATTTTGCCTTTATCTTTTATTTGTATGTGATTAGTTGTCTTATTTGAGTTTTGTGCTGAGTTTGAAGTCATTGAAGGAGCTCTCTGGTATGCTATTCTAAAGTGTGTTTTGTCCATGTATGTAATTAATTTTCTTACTTAGTTTTTGTGCAGGGCTGGAAGTTATTGGGGGACCTCTTAGGTTTGAATCAATTATTTTATTAGAGTAGATTTGTTTGGATTTCTGTTTGAAACTGAGCTCTAGACAACCTTTTTATATTTTAATTTGCCTATTTCTTATCCATGTAAGTGATTAATTTTCTTATTTGAGTTTTGTACTGGGTTTGGAGTCATTGAAGGAGTTCTCTGGTATGCTATTCCAAGGTTTGTGTTACCCATGCATGTTATTAGAGTTCTTGTTTGGTTTTTGTGCAGGAACGAGAAGTCATTTAGGGAACTCTCAGGTTTGATTTAATTATTTTATTAAAGTAAATTTGTTTGGATTTTGTTTGAAACTGAACCCTAAATAATCATTTTAGATTTTAGTTTGCCTTTATCTTGTTCATGTATGCGATTAATTGTTTTATTTTTGTTTTGTGTTGGGCTTCGGGTCATTGAGGGAGCCCTCTGGTATGCTATTGTAATGTTTGTGTCGCCCATGTATGTAATTAGAGTTCTTTCTTGGTTTTTGTGCAGGAGCTGGAAGTCATTGGGGGGAGCTCTCAGGTTTAAATTAATTATTTTATTAGAGTGTATTTGTTTGGATTTCTGTATGAAATTGAACTCTAGCCAAAAATTTTAGATTTTAGTTTGCTTTTATCTTATCCATGTATGTGATTAGGTGTCTTATTTGAGTTTTGTGCTGGGCTTGGAGTCAGTGAAGGAGCTCTCTGGTATGCTATTCCAAAGTTTGTGTTGCGCATGTATCTAATTAGTGTTCTTTCTTGGTTTTTGTGTAGGGGCTGGAAGTCATTGGGGGAAGTCTAAGGTTTGAATTAATTATGTTGTTAGAGTAGATTTGTTTGGGTTTCTTTTTGAAACTGTATCCTAGACAAGCATTTTAGATTTTAGGTTGTCTTTATCTTTTCCATGTATGTGATTAGTTGTCTTATTTGAGTTTTGTGCTGAGCTTCGAGTCATTGATGGGGCTCTATGGTATGCTATTCCAATATTTGTGTTGCCCATGTATGTAATTAGTATTGTTACTTGGTTTTTGTGCAGGGGCTGGAAGTCATTGGGGGGACCTGTCAGGTTTGAATTAATTATTTTATTAGAGTAGATTTGTTTTGGTTTCTGTTTGAAATTAAACCCTATACAACCATTTTAGATTTTAGTTTGCCCTTATCTTGTCCATGTATGTGATTAGTTGTCTTATTTGAGTTGTGTGCTAGGTTTGGAGTCATTGAAGTAACTCTCTGATATGTTATTTCAAAGTTTGTGTTATCTATGTATCTAATTAGTGTTCTTACTTGGTTTCCGTGCAGGAGCTGGAACTCATTGGGAGAGTTCTTAGGTTTGAATTAATTATTTTGTTAGAGTTATTTGTTTTGGTTTCTGTTTGAGACTGAATCCTAAATAATCATTTTAGATTTTACTTTGCCTTTATTTTATACGTGTATGTGATTAGTTGTCTTATTTGAGTTTTTTGCCAGGCTTGGAGTCATTAAAGGAGCTCTCTGATATGATATTTCAAAGTTTGTGTTGCCCATGGATCTAATTAATGTTCTTGCTTGGTTTTCGTGCAGGGGCTGGAAGTCATTGGGGGAGGTTTCAAGTTTGAATTAATTATTTTATTAGAATACATTTATTTGGGTTTCTATTTAAAACTGAATCCTAAACAACCATTTTAGATTTTAGTTTGCTTTTATCTTATCCATGTATGTGATTAGGTGTCTTATTTGAGTTTTGTGTTGGGCTTGGAGTCAGTGAAGGTGCTCTCTGGTATGCTATTCCAAAGTTTGTGTTGCGCATGTATCTAATTAGTGTTCTTTCTTGATTTTTGTGTAGGGGCTGGAAGTCATTGGGGGAAGTCTAAGGTTTGAATTAATTATGTTATTAGAGTAGATTTGTTTGGGTTTCTTTTTGAAACTGTATCCTAGACAATCATTTTAGATTTTAGGTTGTCTTTATCTTTTCCATGTATGTGATTAGTTGTCTTTTTTAAGTTTTGTGCTTAGCTTCGAGTCATTGATGGGGCTCTATGGTATGCTATTCCAATATTTGTGTTGCCCATGTATGTAATTAGTATTGTTACTTGATTTTTGTGCAGGGGCTGGAAGTCATTGGGGGGACCTGTCAGGTTTGAATTAATTATTTTATTAGAGTAGATTTGTTTTGGTTTCTGTTTGAAATTAAACCCTATACAACCATTTTAGATTTTAGTTTGCCCTTATCTTGTCCATGTATGTGATTAGTTGTCTTATTTGAGTTGTGTGCTAGGTTTGGAGTCATTGAAGTAGCTCTCTGATATGTTATTTCAAAGTTTGTGTTATCTATGTATCTAATTAGTGTTCTTACTTGGTTTCCGTGCAGGAGCTGGAACTCATTGGGAGAGTTCTTAGGTTTGAATTAATTATTTTGTTAGAGTTATTTGTTTTGGTTTCTGTTTGAGACTGAATCCTAAATAATCATTTTAGATTTTACTTTGCCTTTATTTTATACGTGTATGTGATTAGTTGTCTTATTTGAGTTTTGTGCCAGGCTTGGAGTCATTAAAGGAGCTCTCTGATATGATATTTCAAAGTTTGTGTTGCCCATGGATCTAATTAATGTTCTTGCTTGATTTTCGTGCAGGGGCTGGAAGTCATTGGGGGAGGTTTCAAGTTTGAATTAATTATTTTATTAGAGTACATTTATTTGGGTTTCTATTTAAAACTGAATCCTACGCAACCATTTTAGATTTTAGTTTGCTTTTATCTTATCCATGTATGTGATTAGGTGTCTTATTTGAGTTTTGTGCTGGGCTTGGAGTCAGTGAAGGAGCTCTCTGGTATGCTATTCCGAAGTTTGTGTTGCGCATGTATCTAATTAGTGTTCTTTCTTGGTTTTTTTGTAGGGGCTGGAAGTCATTGGGGGAAGTCTAAGGTTTGAATTAATTATGTTGTTAGAGTAGATTTGTTTGGGTTTCTTTTTGAAACTGTATCCTAGACAAGCATTTTAGATTTTAGGTTGTCTTTATCTTTTCCATGTATGTGATTAGTTGTCTTATTTGAGTTTTGTGCTGAGCTTCGAGTCATTGATGGGGCTCTATGGTATGCTATTCCAATATTTGTGTTGCCCATGTATGTAATTAGTATTGTTACTTGGTTTTTGTGCAGGGGCTGGAAGTCATTGGGGGGACCTGTCAGGTTTGAATTAATTATTTTATTAGAGTAGATTTGTTTTGGTTTCTGTTTGAAATTAAACCCTATACAACCATTTTAGATTTTAGTTTGCCCTTATCTTGTCCATGTATGTGATTAGTTGTCTTATTTGAGTTGTGTGCTAGGTTTGGAGTCATTGAAGTAACTCTCTGATATGTTATTTCAAAGTTTGTGTTATCTATGTATCTAATTAGTGTTCTTACTTGGTTTCCGTGCAGGAGCTGGAACTCATTGGGAGAGTTCTTAGGTTTGAATTAATTATTTTGTTAGAGTTATTTGTTTTGGTTTCTGTTTGAGACTGAATCCTAAATAATCATTTTAGATTTTACTTTGCCTTTATTTTATACGTGTATGTGATTAGTTGTCTTATTTGAGTTTTATGCCAGGCTTGGAGTCATTAAAGGAGCTCTCTGATATGATATTTCAAAGTTTGTGTTGCCCATGGATCTAATTAATGTTCTTGCTTGATTTTCGTGCAGGGGCTGGAAGTCATTGGGGGAGGTTTCAAGTTTGAATTAATTATTTTATTAGAGTACATTTATTTGGGTTTCTATTTAAAACTGAATCCTACACAACCATTTTAGATTTTAGTTTGCTTTTATCTTATCCATGTATGTGATTAGGTGTCTTATTTGAGTTTTGTGCTGGGCTTGGAGTCAGTGAAGGAGCTCTCTGGTATGCTATTCCGAAGTTTGTGTTGCGCATGTATCTAATTAGTGTTCTTTCTTGGTTTTTGTGTAGGGGCTGGAAGTCATTGGGGGAAGTCTAAGGTTTGAATTAATTATGTTGTTAGAGTAGATTTGTTTGGGTTTCAGTTTGAGACTGAACCCTAGATAACCATTTTAGATTTTAGTTTAGGCTTATCTTTTCCATGTATATGATTAGTGTTCTTCCATGGTTTCTATGCAGGGGCTGGAAGTCATTGGGGGAGCTCTCAGGTTTGAATTAATTATTGTATTAGTGTAGATTTGTTTAGGTTTCTGTTTGAAACTAAATTCTAGACGTCCATTTTAGATTTTAGGTTGTCTTTATCTTTTCAATGTATGTGATTAGTTGTCTTATTTGAATTTCGTGCTGGGCTTGGAGTCATTGAAGGAGCTCTCTGGTATGCTATTTCTTAGTTTGTGTTGCCCTTGTATCTAATTAGTGTTCTTGCTTGGTTTTCATGCAGGGACTGAAAGTCATTGGGGGAGCTCTCAGGTTTGAATTAATTATTTTATTAGAGTAAATGTGTTTCGGTTTCTATTTGAAATTGAACCCTATAGAAGCATTTTAGATTTTAGTTTGCCCTTATCTTGTCCATGTATGTGATTAGTTATTTTATTTAAGTTTTGTGCTAGGTTTGGTGTTGTTGAAGTAACTCTTTGGTATGCTATTTTAAAGTTTGTGTTGCCCATGTATCTAATTAGTGTTTTTACTTGGTTTCCGTGCAGGAGCTGGAAGTCATTGGGAGAGTTCTCAAGTTTGAATTAATTATTTTCTTAGAGTATATTTGTTTGGGTTTTTATTTGAGACTGAACCCTAGACAATTATTTTAGATTTTAGTTTGCCTTTATCTTATACGTGTATGTGATTAGGTGTCTTATTTGAGTTTTGTGCTGGGCTTGGAGTCATTGAAGGAGCTCTCTGCTATGCTATTTCAAAGTTTGTGTCACCCATGGATCTAATTAGTATTCTTGTTTGATTTTCGTGCAGGGGTTGGAAGTTACTCGTAGAGGTCTCAGGTTTGAATTAATTATTTTATTAGAGCATATTTGTTTGTGTTTCTTTTTGAAACTGAACCCTAAACAACCATTTTAGATTTTAATTTGGCTTTATTTTTTCCATGTATGTGAGTAGTTGTCTTATTTGAGTTTTGTGCTGGGTTTGGAGTCATTGAAGGAGTTCTCTGGTATGTCATTCCAAAGTTTGTGTTGCCCATGTATGTAATTAGTGTGCTTCCTTGGTTTTTGTGCAGGGGCTGGAAGTCATTGGGGTAGCTCTGAGGTTTGAATTAATTGTTTGATTATAGTAGATTTATTTGGGTTTCTGTTTGAAACTGAATCCTACACAACCATTTTAGATTTTAGTTTGCTTTTATCTTTTCCATGTATGTGATTAGTTGTTTTATTTGAGTTTTGTGCTGGGCTTGGAGTCATTGAAGGGGCTATCTAGTATGATATTTCAAAGTTTGTGTTGCCTATGTATCTAATAGGTGTTCTTGCTTGGTTTTCGTGCAGGGGCTGGAAGTCATTGGTGGAGCTCTCAAGTTTGATTTAATTTATTTGGGTATATTTGTTTGGGTTTCTGTTTGAGATTGAACCGTATACAACCATTTTAGATTTTAGTTTGGATTTATCTTTTCCATGTATGTGATTAGTGTTCTTTATTGGTTTCTGTGCAGGGGCTGGAAGTCATTAGGGGAGCTCTCAGGCTTGAATTAATTATTGTATTAGTGTAGATTTGTTTTGGTTTCTTTTTGAAACTGAATCCTAGACGACCATTTTAGATTTTAGGTTGTCTTTATCTTTTCAATGTATGTGATTAGTTGTCTTATTTGAGTTTTGTGCTGGACTTGGAGTCATTGAAGGAGTTCTCTGGTATGCTATTTCATAGTTTATGTTGCCCTTGTATCTAATTAGTGTTCTTGCTTGGTTTTCGTGCAGGGGCTGGAAGTCATTGGGGGAGCTCTCAGGTTTGAATTAATTATTTTATTAGAGTAGTTTTGTTTTGGTTTTTGTTTGAAATTGAACCCTATGCAAGCATTTTAGATTTTAGTTCGCCCTTATCTTGTCCATGTATGTGATTACTTGTTTTATTTGAGTTTTGTGCTAGGTTTGGTGTCATTGAAGTAGCTCTCTAGTATGCTATTTCGAAATTTGTGTTGTCCATGTATCTAATTAGTGTTCTTGCTTGGTTTCCGTGCAGGAGCTGGAAGTCATTGGGAGAGTTCTCAGGTTTGAATTAATTATTTTCTTAAAGTATATTTGTTTGGGTTTCTGTTTGAGACTAAACCCTAGACAATTATTTTAGATTTTAGTTTGCCTTTATCTTATACATATATGTGATTAGTTGTCTTATTTGAGTTTTGTTCCGGGTTGGAGTCATTGAAGGAGCACTCTGCTATACTATTTCAAAGTTTGTGTTGCCCATGGATCTAATTAGTGTTCTTGCTTGGTTTTCGTGCAGGGGCTGGAAGTCATTGGTAGAGGTCTTAGGTTTGAATTAATTATTTTATTAGAGTATATTTGTTTGGGCTTCTGTTTGAAATTGAACCCTAAACAACCGTTTTAGATTTTAATTGGGCTTTATCTTTTCCATGTATGTGATTAGTTGTCTTATTTGAGTTTTGTGCTGGGCTTGGAGTCATTGAAGGAGCTCTCTGGTATGCCATTGCAAAGTTTGTGTTGCCCATGTGTGTAATTAGTGTACTTTCTTGGTTTTTGTGCAGGGGCTGGAAGTCATTGGGGTAACTCTGAGGTTTAAATTAATTATTTGATTATAGTAGATTTGTTTGGGTTTCTGTTTGAAACTGAATCCTACACAACCATTTTAAATTTTAGTTTGCCTTTATCTTTTCAATGTATGTGATTAGTTGTCTTATTTGAGTTTTGTGCTGGGCTTGGAGTTATTGAAAGGGCTCTCCGGTATGCTATTCCAAAGTTTGTGTCGCCCATGTATCTAATAGGTGTTCTTGCTTGGTTTTCGTGCAAAGGCTGGAAGTCATTGGTGGAGCTCTCAAGTTTGATTTAATTTGTTTGAGTATATTTGTTTGGGTTTCTATTTGAGACTGAACCCTAGACAACCATTTTAGATTTTAGTTTAGGCTTATCTTTTCCATGTATGTGATTAGTGTTCGTCCTTGGTTTCTGTGCAGGGGCTGAAAGTCATCGGGGGAGCTCTCAGGTTTGAATTAATTATTGTATTAGTGTAGATTTGTTTTGGTTTCTGTTTGAAACTAAATTCTAGACGATCATTTTAGATTTTAGGTTGTCTTTATCTTTTCAATGTATGTGATTAGTTGTCTTATTTGAGTTTCATGTTGGGCTTGGAGTCATTGAAAGAGCTCTCTGGTATGCTATTTCATAGTTTGTGTTGCCCTTGTATCTAATTAGTGTTCTTACTTGGTTTTCATACAGGGGCTGGAAGTCATTGGGGGAGCTCTCAGCTTTGAATTAATTATTTTCTTGGAGTATATTTGTTTGGGTTTCTGTTTAAGGCTGAACCCTAGACAACTATTTTAGTTTGCCTTTATCTTGTACATGTATGTGATTAGTTGTCTTATTTGAGTGTTGTGCTGGGCTTGGAGTTATTGAATGAGTTCTCTGGTATAATATTCCAAAGTTTGTGTTGCCCATGTATGTAATTAGTGTTCTTACTTGATTTTTTTGCAGGGGCTCGAAATCATGGAGGAGCTCTGGTTTGAGTTAGTTGTTTTATTAGGTCAGATTTGTTTCGGTTTCTATTTGAGACTAGACCATAGACAACCTTTTTATATTTTAGTTTGCCTTTATCTTGTCCATGTATGTGATTAGTTATCTTATTTGAGTTTTTGTGCTAGGTTTGGAGTCATTGAAAGAACTCTCTGGTATACTATTCCAAAGTTTGTGTTGCCCATGTATCTAATTAGTGTTCTTACTTGGTTTTTGTGCAAGGGCTGGAAGTCATTGGGGGAGCTCTCAAGTTTGAATTAATTATTTTATTAGAGTAGATTTGTTTGGGTTTCTATTTGAAATTGTGCCCTAGACAACCATTTTAGATTTTAGTTTGTCTTTATCTTTTTCATGTATGTGATTAGTTATCTTATTTGAGTTTTGTGTTGAGCTTGGAGTCATTGAAGGAGATCCCTGGTCTGCTATTCCAAAGTTTATGTTGCCAATATATGTAATTAGTGTTATTGCTTGGTTTTTGTGCAGGGGATGAAAGTCATTGGGGTAGCTCTCAAGTTTGAATTAATTATTTTATTAGAGTATATTCTTTTCGGTTTCTATTTGAAACTGAACCCTATACAACCATTTTAGATTTTAGTTTGCCTTTATATTGTCCTTGTATGTGATTAGTTGCTTTATTTGAGTTTTGTGTTGGGCTTGGAGTCGTTAAATTTGCTTTCTGGTATGCTATTTCAAAGTTTGTGTTGCCCATGTATCTAATTAGTGTTCTTGCTTGGTTTTCGTGTAGGGGCTAGAAGTCATTGGGGGTGTTCTCAGGTTTGAATTAATTATTTTATTAGAGTATATTTGTTTGGATTTCTGTTTGAGACTGAACCCTAAGCAACCATTTTAGATTTTAGTTTGGCTTTATCTTTTCCATATATGTGATTAGTTGTCTTATTTGAATTTTGTGCTGGGCTTGAAGTCATTGAAGGAGCTCTTTGGTATGTTATTCCAAAATTTGTGTTGCCCATGTATATAATTAGTGTTCTTTCTTGGTTTTTGTGCAAGGGCTGGAAGTCATTGGGGGAGCACTGAGGTTTGAATTAATTGTTTGATTAGAGTAGAATTGTTTGGGTTTCTGTTTGAAACTAAACCCTAAACAACCATTTTAGATTTTAGGTTGTCTTTATCTTTTCCATGTATGCGATTAATTGTCTTATTTGAGTTTTGTACTGGGCTTGGAGTCATTGAAGGGGCTCTCTGGTATGTTATTCCAATGTTTGTGTTGCCCAGGTATGTAATTAGTGTTGTTACTTGGTTTTTGTGCAGGGACTGGAAGTCATTGGGGGAACTCTCAGGTTTGAATTAATTATTTTATTAGAGTAGATTTGTTTCGGTTTCTGTTTGAAATTGAACCCTATACAACCTTTTTAGATTTTAGTTTGGCTTTATCCTTTCCATGTATGCGATTAGTTGTCTTATTTCAGTTTTGTGCTCGGTTTGGAGTCATTGAAGGAACTCTCTGGTTTGCTATTTCATAGTTTGTGTTGTCCTTGTATCTAATTAGTGTTCTTGCTTGGTTTTCGTGCAGGGGCTGAAAGTCATTAGGGGAGCTCTCAGGTTTGAATTAATTATTTTCTTAAGAGTATATTTGTTTGGGTCTCTGCTTGAGACTGAATCCTTATGCGTTGTGGTTTGTATCTTGGCATCACATGCGGCTGAAATTCAAATAAGTAATGCTTTACAAGGGTAGCATTGTGTTGTGGCAAGAGACTTCATCTATAGCTTGAAAGGGGTATTGATGTGATATATGTTGATTGCTACCATTTTCTTGTCAAATGGAGTTGTGATTTCTAGTTTTAAATTTCTACGTGTGCTTTTTTGCCTGATGTTCTTTTTATTGTGCCTTACTTTGTTCACTTCTTGGATGCTACATTTTGTGGTCAGTGGCAATAGCCTGGATGGAGGGTGGATGGGGCAATGTTTGCAAATGGAGATGTGATTACTAGTTTTTAACTTCTACCAATTTTTTTTTAATTTTGTCTCAATAGGTTCGTTTTGATTCTGCATTTTGTTGTCAGTGACAATAGCCCAGATTGCTTATACATTTTATTTGCAAATTGAATGCTGGATGTGTCAAACTTTGCAAATTGAGTTTTTTTTTTCTGTTGCTTGGTTCTGAGATGAATTTAATGGTTTGGCTGATTGTTTATACGTTTTGTCTGCAAATTGAATGCTTGGATATTCATCTCTTTAAAAAGAGTCTCCAATCACTAAAGACTCAAGGAAAATTATCTATGATAGATTAGTAGTTGTATGCAGTTCTGTAACTCTTGCATTCTTATCTGTTGAGTTTCATTCTATCAGGATTTGATCTAGTTCTCTTCTATGGTGACATTGTACATCATTTTCTTGTTTGTTCAGATTCCGTCATTGTCCAAATCCTAAATGTCCACTACCATGGACTCTGAATAGACTTACGTTCATTAACATCTTTGATTGCGTTGATCATGTCTTGTATCTGCCCTTATGCGTTGAGGTTTGTATCTTGGCATCACATGCGGCTGAAATTCAAATAAGTAATGCTTTACAAGGGTAGCATTGTGTTGTGGCAAGAGACTTCATCTATTCCTTGGAAGGGGTATTGATGTGATATATGTTGATTGCTGCCATTTTGCTATCAAATGGAGTTGTGATTTCTAGTTTTAAATTTCTACGTGTGCCTTTTCGCCTGATGTTCTTTTTATTGTGCCTTACTTTGTTCACTTCTTGGATGCTACATTTTGTGGTCAGTGGCAATAGCCTGGATGTAGGGTGGATGGGGCAATGTTTGCAAATGGAGATGTGATTGCTAGTTTTTAACTTCTACCAATTCTTTTTCTTTTATTCAGTCTGAATAGGTTCGTTTGGATTCTGCATTTTGTTGTCAGTGACAACAGCCTAGATTGCTTATACATTTCATCTGCAAATTGAATGCTGGATGTGTTAAACTTTGTAAATTGAGTTTTTCTCTGTTTCTTGGTTCTAAGATGAATTTAATTGTTTGGCTGATTACTTATACATTTCGTCTGCAAATTAAATGCTTGGATATTCATCTCTTTAAAGAGGGTCTCAAATCACTAAATACTCAAGAAAAATTATCTATGATAGATTAATAGTTGTATGCAGTTCTGTAACTCTTGCATTCTTATATGTTGAGTTTCATTCTATCTGGATTCTATCAGGATTTGATCAGTTGTACATCATTTTCTTATTCCTTTAGATCCAGTCAAAGTCCAAATCCGAAATGTTCATTACCTTGGACTCTGAACAAATCTATGTTCATTAACATCTTTGAACACATTGATTTTTTTTATTGCATTGATCATGTCTTGAATCTGCCCTTATGCGTTGAGGTTTGTATCGTGGCATCACATGTGGCTGAAATTCAAATAAGTATTGCTTTACAAGGGTAGCATTGTGCTGTGGTAACAGACTTCATCTATTCCTTGGAAGGGGTATTGATGTGATATATATTGATTGCTGCCATTTTGCTGTTAAATGGACGTCGTACATCGCCGCTTATGCCGAGCGGTCGGCGATTTTCTTACGGAAACTTAGCGCCTTTTGTGGATTTCAAGTGGAGAACAACAAGAAATAAGAAGAGATATGGAAGAACTTCAGATTCTTATTGCTCTTGAAGGATTTCTGGATCTCAAAAGACATGCATACAATGGTAGCTACCGCCCTCCTTATATAGAGGGCGGGCTGAGCTTATGAGCTCAGCGCTTACGTCATACTGCTACAGTGCGTTACAGTGCTACAGTGCACTACAGTGCTACAGTGTACTTGCTACAATGTGCACCGCCCTATGTACAGTGTTCTACAGTGAACACCGCCCTATGTACAGGGATCACCGTCCTATGCACAGTAACCCTATACTAGAGTACAAAATATGACAGCTGTCGTTCAGCTATAGTGACAGCTGTCTGTACGACTACAGTAGCTTACAGTGACAGATGTCATTTAGCTACAGTGACAGCTGTCTGTACGACTACAGTAGCTTACAGTGACGGCTGTCGTTTAGCTACAGTGACAGCTGTTTGTACGACTACAGTAGCTACAGTGTAGCTACAGTGTTTTATTCTTTGCCCCTAATCCCACCACGCTCTGCTTGCTAGTAGTGGCGGCTACTTGTAACTGGTGCTGGGGTCGCCTCCATAATCTTCGGCCTTGTCTGCGCTGGCCGATTTTTCTTGGACTTGCTGGGCTGGACTGTTGGGCTGGGCTGCCTCAATCAGGCTGAAGCGATCTTCTCTCTTTGAGGAGCTGCCCATCATGGTCAAATGGCGTCTCCACTGTGTTGCTGGCATTACCTTTTGTGGGGCTAGGTTTGTGGATATAGCGTTTGCTGGTGTAGCTACGGCGTCGTCCATCTGGGTTGGGGAAGGTGGCCGCTGGTCAATTGGCGCAGGTTCTGCTGGAGCGTCGGATCCAGTCATGTTGGAACTCATGTTGGGACAGTAGCGGTTAGACCGAGCTGTCCTAGGTCGCACCACACTTCGCTCGTACTCTGTAAGTGGTGGCGCTGCGTGGTGGCGGCGAGAGCGGTGATGCCTTTGTGGCAGAGCTTCAAGGTGCGTCTTTTTCGGCCGTCTGTGTCGGGTTCGATGCTGGTAGGGAGAGTTGGTGAAGTGGCTTGGGCAAGGGTCGGGAGGATCATCTTCTGGACTGAGAGAAGAGGTGTCCCTGGCAGAAAAGGACTTGGCCGAAGCAACCGAGCAGGTGTAGTTTTTCTCTGAAGGAGGTGAAGCTCCCTCAAGGTCTTCTTGTAGGCTCTTTTTCAGTTCTAACTCCTGAGCCTGTTGCTTGTAGTATGCTGCCTTCTTTTGCAGCCGCTTGATTTCCTTTTCACACCATGTAACATAATGTTGCTGCTCCTGCAGCAATTTCTGGGAAGGACATGGTGCAGGTGGGGCTAATGTAACTGGTTCCTCCATCTTGAAATAGTGTAGCCCGCACAGGTTGCAGGCTGTAACTCTGCAATTGGGGCAGTGTGTCTTTGCCCTTTTCATGATCTGGTTCTGACAACACGAGCACTTCTCCTCTCGCGGCTGAGGGCGATATCCTCCTTCGATTTTACCTAAGACAGAAGTAGCCTCTTCTTGCGGGAGCTGGCTAGTGGACTCAGCAGGTTCCTCCTCATCATCTCCCCATCCGCTTGCTACTACAGGATAGTCATAGTAAAAAGATGGAGGCGGGGAATAGCGTATATAGTAATCAAACCTGCCGCTGGGTTCTCCCAAGGTATCTCATTCTTCTATCTCACCAAGGGCATAAATGACTTCGCCATGGATGAGGGGGATGAGAGAGTTATGAAAGCTTTGAGCGTCCTCTCCTTCAGAGATGCTGAAGATGGCATCACTTTGTTCTTCCCCCTCTTGCACGGAGATGAGGTCATAGTCTTCAGGAACATTGAGTTGCTTGAAGATGGCAACTCTCTTTACGTTTCTTCTGTCATTCGGGCATTCTCTTGCAAAATGCCCTTCATTGCCACAGAGGTAGCACTTGCACCGCTTGTTGCGTACCAGGTGCTTCCTCTTTTGTATCCGCACATGAGTGTCGTGCGGCTTTCCTTTGTATGTCTTCGCCTTCCTGATCCCGTACTTCCTTTCTTTGGTGTAGTAACCTGGGATCGGAATCTTACCGCAGAAAGAAAGGTCTTTGAGGGACCTTTTGAATGTAGCATCCTTACATTCTTCTTCAAGGTATTTGTAGGCGAAGAGGATTCTCGGGATTACGCCTATATTAACTCCAGGGTACTGCTGGTCGAAGGCCGCCTTCATTCTTTGGCCTAGTTCTCCTGACATCTTCATCCAGAACTTTTCGGATAGTTCCGTGCTGATGAATAGCCTCCCCGTCTTTGTTGCAAGCTTGAGATAGTCATTCATTTTGGGCGTTTGAGATAGTACATCGCCGCTTATGCCGAGCGGTCGGCGATTTTCTTGCGGAAACTTAGCGCCTTTTGTGGATTTCAAGTGGAGAACAACAAAAAATAAGAAGAGATATGAAAGAACTTCAGATTCTTATTGCTCTTGAAGGATTTCTGGATCTCAAAAGACATGCATACAATGGTAGCTGCCGCCCTCCTTATATAGAGGGCAGGCTGAGCTTATGAGCTCAGCACTTACGTCATACTGCTACAGTGCGCTACAGTGCTACAGTGTACTTGCTACAGTGCGCACCGCCCTATGTACAGTGTTCTGCAGTGAACACCGCCCTATGTACAGGGATCACCGTCCTATGCACAGTAACCTTATACTAGAGTACAGAATATGACAGCTGTCGTTCAGCTATAGTGACAGCTGTCTGTACGATTATAGTAGCTTACAGTGACAGCTGTCGTTTAGCTACAATGACAGCTGTCTGTACGACTACAGTAGCTTACAGTGACAGCTGTCATTTAGCTACAGTGACAGCTGTCTGTACGACTACAGTAGCTACAGTGTTTTATTCTTTGCCCCAAAGTTCTTGCAACGCCATGATTGCTGCTGCTGCTGTTGTAGGCTTGAGTTGGTCACTTTGTGAGGGTTCAGCGACTCCTGCAGGTGGAGTATTATCTTTGTCAATTGTTGCTGAGCCTGTTCTGTTGGTACTGCTTGAACCTCCTGGATCGCCAGTGCCGTAAGTCCCAGTGCGTCGCTGTCTTTTTCGTCCGGCCATCCTGCACACACTATCTGATTGCTAGTTTTTAATTTCTATGTGTGACATTTCTCCTGGTGTTCTTTTTATTGTGCCTTACTATGTTCACTTCTTGATTCTACATTTTGTGGTCAGTGGCAATAGCCTGGATGGAGGGTGTATGGGGCAATATTTGCAAATGGAGATGTGATTTATAGTTTTAAGCTTCTGCCAATTCTTTTTCTTTTATTCTGTCTCGATAGGTTCACTTGGATTATGTATTTTGTTGTTAGTGACAACAGCCTAGATTGCTTATACATTTCATCTGCAAATTGAATGCTGGATGTGCCAAACTTTGCAAATTGAGTTTTTTCCTATTGCTTGGTTCTGAGATGAATTTAATTATTTGGCTGATTGCTTATACATTTCGTCTGCAAATTGAATGCTTGGATATTCATCTCTTTAAAGAGGGTCTCCAATTACTAAAAACTCGAGGAAAATTATCTATGATAGATGAGTAGTTGTATACAGTTTTCTAACTCTTGCATTCTTATCTGTTGAGTTTCATTTTATCAGGATTTGATATAGTTCTCTTATATGGTGACATTGTACATCATTTTCTTATTTCTTTATATCCAGTCAAGGTCCAAATCCTAAATGTCCACTGCCTTAGACTCTGAGCATATTTATGTTCATTAACATCTTTGAACACATTGATTTTCTTGATTGCGTTGATCATGTCTTGAATCTGTCCTTATTCGTTGAGGTTTGTATCTTGGCATCACATGCGGCTGAAATTCAAATAATTAGAAGGGTAGCATTGTGTTGTGGTAAGACTTCATCTATTCCTTGGAAGAGGTATTGATGTGATATATGTTAATTGTTGTCATTTTGCTGTTAAATGGAATTGTGATTGCTAGTTTTTAATTTCTACGTGTGACTTTTTGCTTGGTGTTATTTTTTTTGCACTTTACTATGTTCACTTCTTGGATTCTAAATTTTGTGGTCAGTGGCAATAGCCTGGATGGAGGGTGGGTAACGTTTGCAAATGGAGATGTGATTGCTAGTTTTTAACTTCTACTAATTCTTTTTCTTTTATTTTGTCTGAATGGGTTCACTTGGATTCTACATTTTTTTGTCCGTGACAATAGCCCAGATTGCTTATACATTTCATCTGCAAATTGAATGCTGGATGTGCCAAACTTTGTAAATTGAGTTTTTTTTATGTTGCTTGGTTCTGAGATGAATTTAATGGTTTGGCTAATTGCTTATACATTTCGTCTGCAAATTGAATGCTTGGATATTTATCTCTTTAAAGAGGGTCTCCAATAACTAAAGACTCGAGGAAAATTATCTATGATAGATTAGTAGTTGTATACAGTTCTCTATCTCTTGCATTCTTATCTGTTGAGTTTCATTTTATCAGGATTTGATATAGTTCTCTTATATGGTGACATTGTACATCATTTTCTTATTCCTTCGGATTCAGGCATGGTTCAAATTCTAAATGTCCATTGCCATGGACTCTGAATGGATTTATGTTCATTAACATCCTTGAACACATTGATTTATGTCCATAGCAGTGGCTTAGCAGGACATCTTGGGCGTGACAAGAGCATTGCACTAGTTGAAGAGCGCTACTACTGGTCACAACTTAAAAGGGATGTTGGTCGTTTTGTACAAAGATGCTATGTATGCCAAACAGCCAAAGGAAGCTCTCAAAACACTGGCCTTTATACCCCATTGCCTGTGCCAAATGCCCCATGGGAGGATCTATCGATGGATTTTGTTTTAGGCCTCCCCAGGACTCAACGAGGCTTAGATTCAGTATTTGTTGTTGTCGACAGATTTTCCAAGATGGCACACTTCATTCCATGTAAGAAAAGAGTAGATGCAACAAGGGTGGCTAATCTATTCTTTCGAGAGATTGTAAGGCTACATGGAGTGCCAAAGACTATCACTTCTGATCGTGACACAAAATTTCTATGTCACTTTTGGAAGACATTGTGAAAGCGATTTGATACGTCTCTACAATTTAGTAGTGCTTATCATCCACAAACAGATGGACAAACTGAAGTGGTGAATCGAAACTTGTAAACATCATTCGGTGTCTTGCAAGAGACAAACCAAAGCAGTGGGACTATGCCCTCGCACAAGCTGAATTTGCTTTCAATAACATGAAGAACAGGTCCACGGGAAAATCGCCATTTGAAATTGTCAATGGAAAAACGCCAAAACACCCGCTGGATTTGGTGGTGTTGCCCAAATTACAAGGAACAAGCATAGCTGTAGACAATATGGCGGAGAGAATTATTGAAGTGCATACTGAGGTAAAGAAGAAATTAGAAGAATCCAATGCCAAATACAAAATTAAAGCGGACATTCATAAGCGTTCAAAAGAGTTTCAAGAAGGAGATCTGGTGATGGTGCACTTGAGGAAGGAACGGTTTCCAGCTGGAACTTACAACAAACTGAAACAGAAGAAAATTGGGCCACTGAAGATACTGAGAAAGATAAACAACAATGCCTATGTCATCGACCTCCCGAAGGATTTGGGGATCTCAAACACTTTTAATATTCAAGATTTGTTTGACTACTATGCACCTGAGGACTGCACATTATGACAAAGTAACTCGAGGACGAGTTCTTTACAAGAAGGGGACACTGATGTAGGACACTCAAAGGAAGTTCAAGAATATCAAAAGAAGCTAATTCAAAAGTCAAGGGGCCATGACAAATGATTTGATTCACTCTTCTATTTAAACTTAGGATTTACCTTACTTAGTACCTTTCTATGTTTAAAATTCTCTTTATTATGATGTCTTGGGTCTTATTCTCAGATTCCACCAACCCAAGACCAATTTTGAACTGAATCCTATTCAGTTTAGGACTTGGGAAGGATGAATCTTTATTTAGGATTTTATTTTCGTAGGTTAACTTATTTAGAACTTCTACCAACCCAATTAATGGGTTTAAACTGAGTTATATTCAGTTTAGGACTTGGGAAGCCAGAAACTTACTCAAATTGGATTTCTGGTATTTGTATAAATAGGCCTTCAGTCCTATGGACGGGGGACAACTTTTATTCTCAATAAAGTTCTACTTTAGTGAATTTTCTCTCTTCCTTGTGGATTCAAGGAGTTCTTAACAGAGGCAACGGTGTTTTCCTCGTCTACCACGCTTGTTGCTACGTCAGGTCTTTAGATTACGTCCATGATAAACCTTAGCGAAAGTGCGCGGGCACTTTTTCTTTCTAAATATCCTTGGCAACACTCTGCAGTGCAACATGCACGACTGCGTAGGCCGCGCAAGCTATGCTGTGCGCCAACGCACGGGGCAGCGTGGGCCGCGGGGGCTATGCTGTGCTCTAGTGCGCGGAGCAGCGCGTGGTTGCAGAGAAATCCAGTAGTTATGTTGCCATAGGGAAGATAAGCGATTCATGACACGTGTGCGTAGGATTCTAGGAAACGGCGATGACTTGACGCTTTCCTGGGATAAAATTGGATTTGATTAACCAGGTAGCAATTTGTGAGAAGTCTATTTTTGGATCGGACCACTACTCAATTGTTGTTGCCGCGGTTTACAGTGTTGTTATGTTAGGCCCACCAACATGTGGACTTGCTGTCGGAAGGGCGACTAGTCATCCTTGTGCCGAATATGATAAAATTTTATTTTTAATCCAATTATGATTTTGATAAAGTTGATCCATAATTGTCTTTTAATATAATTTTAATATGTCTTGCATGAAAGAATATTCTAAAATTTTAACTCGTGACTTTTCAAGCTGAGATGAATATACAGCAAGCCGAATTCCAAAGCCGCTTTACCAACCGTCAATCACACTGTGATTTTGATGGTTATAGTTACAAAGTTAGAAAAGGAAGGATCAATTGCATATAACTTCTTAAAATTTTATCGAATTATATATTTCTCTTTTAAATTTAAAAAAGTATATATGATATCTTGAAATTTTATTAAATTGTAATTTTTTCTTCAAACTTGAAAAATTATATATAACTACTTAAAATTTTTTCAAATTATATATTTCTCCTCTAAACTGAAAAATTAAATATTTTTTATATTGTTGGATATATTACAAAAATTTCATCAAGAATATATATATATCATTAGAATCAGAAATATTTAGAAAAGAAATATATCCTTTAACATTATTTGGACTGAAATAAAACAACAAAAATGCTCCTACTTAGTTACAGAAGATTTTAATAGTTAGGTCATTATTGTAAAAAACTCTCTCTTCATTGATTGAAGGGTTTATCTCATATTAAATTTTAATCAAAGATGTAAAATAATTATTGCTTCCTTTAGTTTAGCTTAAACTTGTTTCAATTTGAGCTCAAATTAAATTTAAATCTGATATGTCAAATGATAATTTTGGTATAACCTAGTTTAAACTTATTTTTGCTCAATCTTAATTAGACTTAGGATTCAATTCGATTTATATCCGAGACCCAATATAAATCAAATCTAGAGTTATTTTTTACTTATGCTCTTTATTACGTTAATCTTACATTTGATCAGAAGTATTTTCATTTTTTTCACTTCGATTTAAACGATGTCAAATTGATATATATTTTTAAAATATTATTAATTTTAATAATAAATTTATATCAAAAAATTCTTTCAATATATAGAGTAACCAAGAAAAAAAATATTTTTTTAAGTTTCGAGAAAAAATATATAATTTTAAAAAAAAATTCAAGGAATTATATGTAATTTTTCAAGTTTCAAAAACAAATATACGATCTAACAAGATTTCAAAGAGTTATATGTAATTTTAAGTTTGAAAAAGACATATACAATTTAATGAGATTTTAAGTAATTATATGTAAGTGACCAAAAAAAATTATAAATAAGTACTGAAATCACAATATCATTCAAAATAGAGCACATGTGAGGGGGTTTTATGTAAGAATCCTTTAAAAAATCCCTCCAGTCTCAGCTATTTCATAACACAACAAAATTCGATGCGTAGATCAAGCCGACGGTCACCGGCGGCAAAGCATATAGTAGTGGTTGCCGCACTTGCAGCGCCAAGCCTTCGGGTAGTACTGCTTCGTCACCGGCGTCCCCGGAGGCACTGTCACATGCACAGCCCGGCATGGCGTGCACTGCTCGCACTTTGCGTCGCATCGTGGCGTGTGCGACCCCAGTCCCCCTAGTCTCCTCTTGGACTCTGCCCCTCTTTCCTTCCTCCCCTCCTAACACATACACGAGCCCAATATCTGAGGATAAGAATCCATTTTCAGGGTACACTAAGAAAATCTGCAATAAAAAAGGTGTACCTAAGGATAACAATCGATTTCCAACCTTCCAATATCTGCAATAACACAAAACACATAGATAATGCCAATGAAGTCAAGAACATAAAGCAAGAAAATAAGTTAAAAATAGGCTACCTCTCAAACTACAGCCTTTAGCAACAAGAACACAGGCAGAGCAGAAGCAAACACAAACACAGCACAAAAGGGCAATCTTTCTCTCAAATCTCAACTCCATGAAGTACACAAAAACCCTCCTCCTCCTCCTTCTTTGTCTTCTTCTTCTTCTCACACTGCTCAAAAGTTGAGAATTCCAACAATAACTCACCCTTCTTCAAAGTTATAAAACTTGGACTAGTTTTGCTCCCTCTGACTAGAACCAAGGCTCCAGTCCCCACTAATGGCCTACGGCCACATGGAACCGCAAATAGGACATTGTGATGGAATCACATCTAAGCTGAGACAGCTAAACCGGTTCCAATGTGAGATGCATTTTGCAGGCCCTGCTCCTTCCAACTGCTTTATTTATCTATTCACACTTCACTATGTCGTCCCTTGCAGGTTTCTAAAGAAATGCAAGCAATGCAATCCGAGTTGCAGCTGATGATGGCGTGCCCATGAGATCAAAAGAAGCTAAAGAGGGAGTAGATAGAGAGGGTTAGGGAGCCAGTTCCATCGTCTTGTCCGCTTTTGGTTTCAAGTGAAGTAATCCTCCCATGCTTTCTTGTCAGGGTATAGAGGCTAAAGAGGAGAAAGGAAAAAAATAGTTGTATGATCAGTGAGCATAGCTTGTGCTTCTTGTAAGGTCCGTGCCAACTTTGTGGCAGGGGCCGCACGAGTATTGTACTCTGCATGCTTAAAATTCTTGGGCTAGTTCTGCTGTGAGGTATTCAAATCAATGTGTTAAGTGAGATTTTAAATTTCAATTTTGGAAATGATTTTGTTTCAATAATTTTAGAGATCTAATAATGTTAAAAATTTTAAAATATTAAAAAAATATTAAAATTATTTTGTTATGATCTTGAATGAAATTAAAATATTTCAAAATATTTTGAGTTTGGCCAATATTAGAATGAAACAATCTTAAAAATTAATTAAAAAATTTAGAGGTTTTAAAATTATTAAATATCGAAATTCTAAAATAGTTGAAAACAAAAATGAATATTGAATCCTGATGATACACCAAAGATGTTTAGCCGAGTCAAAAAAACGCTATAATTCGAGTTCGAAATCAAGTGATGGGTCGGTAAAATCAAGATAAATTTTTCTATAATACCGAGCTATCAAAGGTTTGGTTTAACCTCGAGTCAAGGTACTCGAACCTCGGAGCTCTCGAAATAATATTAAAATCAAGGTCTATCTAATTTCAGATACCTCAATATCCAAGTCGTGAGAGGTAAATATAAGAAATCATTCTCAAATCAGGGAATGGGTTTTGAGAGATTCGGAGTTTGGTGTCATCCGTTACGAAAAGTTCAATTGAAATCACGATGACGAAAATGGTAGATTTTTTATACGATCACCACTCTATCAATAACTTCATCTTCGAAATGGTAATGACTAATACCTAGTTATTCATTCCATTGGATCCATCGAGTCCATTTTTAGCTTGAGCGTCAGAACGACCATCGTTAGAAAACTCGAGTCTTTTTTTATGTTTTTTTTCTACGCAGAACAACGAGAGGGTGTCCTAACAAATTGAATTTTCGAGAAGCCAAAGATGATCTGAAGCTAATTTCGAACTAGGGCTCCATCAATAAATCCATTTTCAAGGTCAAAATTTAAAACCTTAATTCAAAGTCATCATGTATATGGAGTAACATACTACACAGATGCCGTGATTATAATTATATTTATTCTTTATATATACGAGAGAAATTGTTAGTTCAAAATTAAAAAATATATTATGTGATGTAGACTACCATGGATGAGCGCAAATTAAAGCTAGTTGAGTCTTCCTCTTTATTGCCAGAGATAATTCAAAATCAGGTTAACTATTACATCCTCTACATATGTAACACTCGAAACTTAAGCCAAGTAGCATGAGGACATCTGTGTCAGGCCGGTAACTCGGGGCCCTAGTTTGAGATAACTTGGGTATCTCTTGAGAACCACCTGGATTTACAGGCGGGCCAAGTAGATGACTAGTTGGCACATGGTAGGGCCTCAGATGAAGACATGAAGCATAATGGCACCGAAAACTCAAACATGTGGATGCCCACATATTCATTTTTACCGTATTTGTGCTGTGTGCTTTGTGAGGCTTGTGTGCATCAGAAGAAGTGCAATAATGTGACATGAGAATGCTATCTTTTTAGGCATTTGATTAGTTGTTCCGCCAAACAAAAAGCTGAGTCAAGAAGCAGAACCAGGCTCTTTGAATTGCTCTTCTTGCTATTAAACGCACTCATATTCCGATTGAACTATCAAAATAATCTAAAAGTTCAAATTTTTTAAAAAAATTTATTAGTAACTAAGGACTTTCTAATTCTTATTGATGAGCGAGTGATATACAAGATTGATTTAGAGCTAGGATTAGGTCGACATTCCAAACAGATCGACGCCTCCTGTACAAAGGCAAAAGTGAGGTAGATCCACATAGAAGCGTGGGCCCCATGCCTCTTGGGTTCTCGGCTTCCTATTAGTCCGAATACAAATCACTATAGACATACGACCACATCATATGACCTATGGCTGCGCGAGCCCTTCTGAGGTCTGGCTCACAAAATATAAACCATGCCAACCTCCAGCAGCGACGCCGGAGGCACTCGGAGCGCAACATGGGGTCCCCGGCAGTTCCTCTTCAGGAAGTTGTACCCAATGTCAACGGCCAGCTTCTTCATGATCGATGAATCAGACTTCGCCCGCACATGGGAGTGCCCCAGAATGAATGCAGTTCCGGATTCGCGAGCCAATAAGAGTTCCTCCAGCTCATCCCTTGTGCGTTATCCATGTCTGCGACATTGTCCTCCTCCAGAAAGAATCTCACCTTATTTCCTCTTCTCACGGGCTCTAACTCTATTGTATCGTCATCACTTGGTTGGGTGCTGTCATCGTTTGCATGACAAGAAGGACCAGAAATAGTGTTGCTGCCAATTACAGTGAGGATACACTCACCACAATCAGTAGAATCACTTGACCTTGAGCCTCCAAAAGCCGCCTCAAGGCGAATGAAGTCGGCTAAGCTACTGATCAGCTCTGACTCGAAAGGATCCACATCTTGGGGAACATCACGGTAACCGTAGCGGACAATGCAGCGGTAGGAACGGTGGCTTGGGGGACCTACACGACCTATGAGGTACCGCTCCGCAGGCAGAACAAAGGGGACGGGAACAAATTTGATGCAAACGAAGACAAGGATGCGGTGGAAGGCTGGGAGGTTCGTGACAAACCGGGAGAAGTTTGCTGGTACCCCCGAGATGAGGTCAGTGTAGACAAGGCCAATGCCAGGGACGCACGCCAAGGCCAAAGCCCAAGGCGAGGAGACAGTCCAAAGAAACCTTGTTGTGCAGGTCACACTCGTATTTTTTTTAAAGTGGTGTAGTGCCAGACGAACATTACTGTCATTAGGAAGAGGGCAAGAAGGATTGGAAGCCAGGCGCCCTCACAGAATTTGATCAGGAAGGCGGAGAAGTAGAAAGACTCCAGGGAGCCAAAGAAGAGGAGGAAAGCAAGCGCGGGCAGAGGCGGCTTGTGCCAGCATAATATCATTACAAAGGAAGTGAGGCATGTGGTGACCAACATCACCGTGATTACTGCTAGTCCTGCATGAATAATACAAGATTTTATCGACAAGTGCTACTAGCGGAAGAAACATACAATGAACACATGATAAACTTGTACAACAGAATGATTTTGGCATTTATGATGCAGTTGTAACCAGTATTTTGAACAAACAGAATGACAAATTACCTGATGCATTGCCCATGTGTTTTGTATCTCTGAAGCCAACAACAACAGCTATGCAAAGGATCATGAGCATCCAATTGATCTCTGGAATATAAATCTGGCCATGAATTCTATCAGAAGTGCGAACTACCTTGACCCTTGGAAAGCAACCAAGTGACTGGCTTTGGTTTATGATAGAGAATGTTCCAGTGATGATTGCTTGGCTTCCCACCACAGAAGCTAAGATGTGGCAATTATAAGCACAGGCCACCTCACAATTTCTACAAGCATAAATTGCGCATCGAAGTCATGGCGTGCATTACATATAAGGAACATTGAACATATAAAAATACCAAGCGACAGTCGGTGATGAAACTTGAAAAAGCTAACTATATTGTGTAAAAAGCACATGCATTTGTTGAAGCTAGATACAAATCAAATACTTTCTGCAAGGTGGCAAGTCTCAAATGCAAGAAAAAACATAGTTGAAAGGTAAGTCATGGGCTACTATACTCATTTGTGGTCTTCTTTTGAGGCAATTTTCACATGAGGTTGATACCCGCAAGCACTCAATTGAAACATATAGTGCTCCAGAACCCAGAGGTTTTCATAATATTGCAAGCCCGAAATGTTTTATCCCCAGGAATAGAGAAGAGCACCTATTACTTGCTGATAATCCCTCACCTTGATCCCATCATTTCATCACATAGCTTACCTTTAGCTTTGGAGCAATTTGTGTCAACAATCAGCTGAAGGGAAATTAAGTGTACCTGGAACTGAGACATAAAAGCCAATCTGATAGGTTGTTTTGTGATGCTTTGACAAGTAGGCGGCTTGACCCATGTAAGCCAAAGTTATCTACCATTGACATATTAGGTAGGACAAATATTTAGAAGGAGAGCCATAGAATTATTTCAATAAAATTTCTAATTTATGCCAGCAAACCGCACCTGGATGGCAGTGTACGAGAAGTGAGCAATATCTGCAAACATTGCCTCGAAACCTACAAGTGTACAAATTGCAGTACATCAATACTTGATTGTAGTATGTTATCCTAAGCATAACCACCGCAAACAATTCGGTATATAAGTTTTTGTGCTTTTCAAACCAAATTGTGACCCTAGACTTTTTTTTAGTCTCTGGAGGGCATTCCAGTATGTAAGTAGAGAGTTCTTCATCTGCAATCTATTTGTTGGGCAGAAGGCTAACATTGGCATGCTTACAGATTAAATAGTAGAGAGCAAAGGTGCCACCTGCAAATCATGAAAAGAAAATTACTTGCAAGTCAAAATCATTGTTGGGAAGATAATATGGAAATCATGATACTTACTTTCGCCATTATCGTCAACTCTGAGAACTATGAAGACATATTTAAACCAAAGTATGAGAGTAAGAGTCTAAAAGATAAATGAAAAAATACCAAAAATCTCTTTATTTGTCTCTGAGTGGGGAGACATATACAAAAAGCTCAGACAAACCAAATATACATAAGTTGGTTTCGCTCGTATCAATTTCCCCAACTCCTGATTAGCGGATGTTTTATTTAAAAAATAAAACAACAGGATATTAATTTAAAAGATAAATATTATTAATGACACTTTATTAGGGGCATTTGTAAACGACCAAAAACCTCCCAACCCAGATGGCACGGGTCTGGCTTGGTTCATGCAGGGATAGGGTCGCGTTTTAGCCCGGCTGGACGCCACCGATCCATGAAATTCAATTTATAAAAAAAATAAAAAGCAGAACCATTACCGTTCAAGAAACTAATCTCATCTCCAGCCCGGATGCGCTCCTCCCCTCTCCTCTCCCCTCCTCCCCGCCATCCCCGAATTCCTAACCCTAGATCCAGAATCCATTCCCCAAGAAAAGCCCTGATTCCCATTAAATCCAAGAAATGTGAGCGCGGCGTCGAGTTCGAGACAGGCGCCTCCTTCTTCCGCCGTGAGAGCGCCGTGGGCCGCGACCTTGGCGTCCTAGTCGCCGCCCTCCACCTCCGCGGCCTCTCCCGCGACCCACGCGTCCTCACCATCCGCTTCCTCTCCCAAGCCGGCGCCGGCTTCGTCCGGGCCAACGACGCCTTCGAGGATGCCCGGGCTCTTATCCTCTTCAACCACGGCCAAGAGCCTAGGGTTCGCCCGATGGGGAGCGGATGTGGGTCGTCACGCTTTTTGACGCGTATAGGGTTTTGGGGAGTGCTAACTTCGGAGGGTTTTCTTTGATCTTTTGGATGTGGATTCATTTGGGAGTGATTCTTCGTTCATTAGGTCAGCGATGATGGCGGTGAAGACTGGGGGTTTCTCTATTTGACTTCGACGAATGGGTATTCTTCCGGAGAACATCAGCGTGGAGTCAAGCGAACCGAATCGGATACGTCTATTCTTTTTTGCTGCTTGGGATTCTTTCTCTTGTATGGAACCAGAACGATATGTAACCTATGAGACAGGTATGGAATGATTACGATATGGAACCTATGATATAGGTATGGAACCAGAATGAGATGTAACCTATGAGACAGGTATGGTATGGAGCGTCTTCTACTTGGTGCCGGGGTGGGAAGCGCACTTTGACCCAGTTAGGGAAGGAAGTCCAGTTGCCTTGGCCCGTCAGCTATTGCCCGCTGATCAGTGAGTTCGGAAATTTGTTTTCGGTAGTTGTTATTCTTGAATTACTTTTTGTGAATTTAATATTTTATCTTGTGTCTTGGATTTAATTGTTTTCTTGCTTTTATGAGATGATGCTTTGAGTATGAATTATGTTTGTTTAGGGTTAATTTATGTTTTATCTGAGGATTTCCTTTGCTGAATGCAGATATTTTCTTTCATGGTGTTTGGAGGTGTTAGTTTGTTGATTTGATTTAATTTGATTGTCTAGGATATAATAGTTTATTAAGCTAGTAAGCTAGCACTATGATATGCTGTTAGGGATTTTCGCTGATTTGATGGAAACAAAGGCTTTTGATGAGTGTAGGTCTTCTCTGTGATCCATAGCGTATGGAAATCTTAATTTCTTGATTTGTTTACTTAACCAACCTAGTACTATGATGTTCTAATAGGTGAAGCCTTTGAGGGATGTAGATAAGTCTGAATAGTGGTAACTAGTCTTGGGTGAACTTTACCATAATTCATAGAGCTCAAGTTTAATTGGGTTACTGTTTTAGAATAATGTTTCATTTAAGAACTATGTCTCCTCCTGTGCTCCATAGTATGCAGAAGTATTTGTTTGTCAATATGGATACTAGAAATAAATTCTTAGTTGACTTTTAGTTCAGCTCTGTTACCCATTAAAATTTTTAGTTTATCGTTTTGAGATTTCACTTTCTTTTTTCTGTTCAACACTAAGTTTTTTTTTCTCAAAATTAATTGCTTATTTGATCTCTTCTTTATATATCTCTTTGGCATTTTGTGCAAGTCTTTTAGGCTTAGTTTGGTAATGTGGTATAGTGTGTTAAGTAAGAGGTGTGGGTAAAATATATCTTAACCAATTTGATCCATACTAAGCTTATTAGTTCATATATCTTGTTGATATTTATTTATCAAGATAATCTTCTTCATATATCTTTGTATGTTTTCTTTTAAGATTTGAAAGTTTTATTAGATCTCTTGCTCCTTAAAGTTTCCATTACATTTTTTCTAATATTTATTACTTTTCTTTTCAACATTACATTTTCTCCTTAAATTTACAATAGCTCATTTAAATTTTCTTTATATGTTTTTGATTTCACACCCTCTATTTGTGCTCAAATTTATATTATTGCTCACTAGATTTAATTATTTTTTAGGTCACTTATTTATATATGTCGCTCTAAAATTTAGTTCAGTTCTCGCACTCTTTTAAGTTTAAATGAGCAAGAGAAAAGAAATAAATCTTAATGACTTTGCAAAAATTATTAAAGAGAAAAAATACAGAAGAATATCTTGGAAAAATGAAGGAAATTTAAGTAACACCATTCTAAATTTTATAATGAGAAAAAATGAATTATTTGAGAGAAAATTTACTGTTGAAAAAAATAGAGGAAGAAAGATTTCAAAAAATATAATGAAAATTTTCAAGAGCAAGAAAAATATAAATAAGTGATGTGAGCAACGGTTACTCTTTAAAGAAGTGATCTGAGCAATAACAATGATTTCAAAAAGATTATTTGTTTAGCTCTCTTACTATTAAATTTTCTTTACATATTTTTTCAAATTTCACTATTTCTCTTTTTTATTGCTTCTCATAATATTAATAAATTGATTTAGCTAGCAAATTTGAGCCTTCTTCTTCTCTTTCTTCTTTTTTACATTGATTTGTTTGGATGGATTAAATGATTGGGTTTGTTTTTTCAAATTAATTGGTACCCTTGCATTCTCGAGCAACTATTCTACCGGTAGTGCCTATTCAACCACATAAAGAGCTTATTGCCTTCAATCTCCCGATAATTTGATTCGGTATGCAAATTGGAGTTTGTAATAATGAATGTATTTTTTCTAAAATCTTTATTTGACTTAAAGAAACAAGCTGCCAAAACAGCAAAGGTTCATGTTCCTTACAAATCCTCTGTGAATGATATTCGATTGGTAATGTTCTCCTGTACCCTTGTCTTGTTTGGGCTATTTTAAAATGAGAATATTTTATTATGTGTTGTTCAACATAAGAAACGAGAAAGCTAATTTTAATTTAGGGATAATGAGATCAGAAGAATATATATTGGATACTATCGAAAAGCAACCAATATGATGGATCATGCTGGGAGCATGGATGAATGTAGTATAATTTTGAGTGAACAGTCTCTTTTCTCTATTTCCCTTTCTTCTTTTAGGATTTAACATTTTTCAAAGTATTCATTAAAAAAAATCCTTTGGTACCTTTTTTTAAAGCATTCATGTTGTCTAACTATACTTTATCATTTGTATGAGTCTACGACCGTTATGTGACAATCAAAACTATCGACGGCTTTGTTGATGCCTCTTTTGCATCCTTGCAGCTCATTGGCGTCATATGGGGCATATGTTCATCCAATGCCATGTTCAAATGAGGTTGGTTTGAGGAATGCTTGTAGGTGGGGGTTTACGAGAAGCAGCTGCTTAGGCTTTCAAATTTCACCACTTTTCTTGTATTATTTGTACCATGGACTTTTATTCAGAGTAATGCTACAGATTGATCATAGAAAACTCCATGAAACCAAGTAAGTTTTTTTTTCCCCAATTGTCTTAACTTTGTTTATTAAGTTCTTTGTATGACATTTTATTATGATTACAGACCTTTTCCTGGGAAGCCCTTGGGCAGGTTTATTGTTCTTGCTGCAATGGGGCAGTGCATTGATTAATACCCAGAAAAATGACTAATTCCTCATACATGTAAGATGGCAATCTTAATTTTTTTTTTTGGTACTAAACTTTTTTAAGTTGTTAAATTGTTAAGTGATCAAGGGTGCTTCGTTCAATTAGAAATTTGGTATTTAAATGGTTTTGGCTACATTCTAAAAGGAATTTTGCTCTTATACCAATTTGGAAAATGAGAATGTTTGATCAAGATTTTTGTGGCTTTGCCTCAACAAGTTACAAGACAAGCCATTTTCCCTTTTGAGTACATTGAGAGGAAACATCCATTTTTTTGTTTTTTCACTTGTTTTTCCTTTTTTTCGAATTAATTATTTTATTAGAGTAAATTTGTTTGAGTTTCTGTTTGAAACTGAATCCTACACAATTATTTTAGATTTTAATTTGCCTTTATCTTGTCCATGTATGTGATTAGTTGTCTTATTTGAGTTTTATACTAGGCTTGGAGTCATTGAAGGAGCTCTCTAGTATATTATTCCAAAATTTGTGTTGCCCATGTATGTAATTAGTATTTTTGTTTGGTTTTTATGCAGAGACTGGAAGTCATTGGGGGAACTATCAGGTTTGAATTAATTATTTTATTAGAGTAGATTTATTTGGGTTTCTGTTTGAAATTAAACTTTAAACAATAATTTTAGATTTTAGTTTGATTTTATCTTGTTCATGTATGTGATTAGTTGGCTTAATTGAGTTTTGTACTGGGGGGAGCTCTCAGGCACATTGATCTAAATTGTCTTGTCCAAGTATATATATGCTTGGTGTTCTTAGTTGGGTTTTATCCTGGGGCTTGAACTTTTGTATTGGGTTAGATGGATTGTTTCTGAACTTCTTGATTATTTTTTTTTTTGGAGTCAATCAGTTTGGGTTTCTGTTAGAATGTGAAAACATAGACAACATTTTTAGGTTTTAAATTGATTTCGTCATGTCACTGCATGTGCTTGGTGCTTTCGTCTGGGTTTCATACTAGGGTTTAAAGTGATTGGAGGAGTTCGGATGTTTGCGGACTGAGGTACTCTAATATGATCTTTATCTGGTTTTCAACTTCCTGTTTGTTTCTTGGAGCCACTGGGTTTAGGTTTTTGTTTGAGTCTAAAACCCTTGACAGTTGTTTTGGGATTTTAAATCAATTCTGTACCATCACTGCATGTGGTTGGTGCTCTAGTTTCAGGTTGCATGCTATGAGGAATTTCGATTTTTAAGAACCGAGGTGTAGTGTTCTTATCTTCATGCGGGTGTAAAAATAGTTCCTAACTTCGTAATTGTTTTGTTGTATGTTAAAGTAGTTTGTCTTTGGGAATTGAGGATCATACTACTATTGCAACAATCTGATGTGGAGTAATCAAAGTATCAAATATATGTGCACATTTGTTGTCATTCCAACATCTTTGTAGGTTGATCTGACATAACAGACGCAATAGCGTTGCTTGCTACAAACAGGATCCAATAGATAAATATAAATGTCTTGACTCTGACAAGTAGGAGTCTAGATAAAAACGTAATTGCTTTGGTCTGACAAATAAGGTTTCATAAATACTACAATTGATTTGCTTGCTACAAACATAATTCCTAATAATGCAATTGTCTTGCTTGTTGCAAACAGGATTTCATAGATAATGCAATTACCTTGCTTTCTCCTCTTGAGGACTATTAGAATGTTGCTTTAACAGTGGTGATTTTTTTTATCTATTTTTCTATTTCTTCTCATTTTTTGCACAATTTCTATTGTATTAGTTGCTTAGCGGAAAGTAAAACTTTGGGATGGTTTATTTTTGTTCCTTGGGGATATTGATTTCCATTTTTCATTTGAGAGGATGGAATATGTTTGCCGATTTGGTTTGTTGGCCAAGCAAGCATGCTACCTCTGTAATCACTAGTTCTTAATTTCTATTTATATCTTTTCAGTCTTGGCTCTTTTATTGTCTCAATAAGTTCACTTTTTGGGGCAGTAGCCTGGATGTAATGTGGGTGAGACAATCTTTGCAAATGTCAAATGGAGTTGTGATTGCTAGTTTTTAATTTTTACGTGTGTCTTATTCGCCTGGTGTTCTTTTTATTGTGCCTTATTATGTTCATTTTTTGGATTCTATATTTTGTGGTCAATGACAATAGCCTGGATGGAGTGTGGATGGGGCAATGTTTGCAAATGGAGATGTGATTACTAATTTTTTACTTCTACCAATACTTTTTCTTTTATTCTGTCTCAATAGGTTCGCTTAGATTCTGCATTTTGTTGTCAGTGACAACAGCCCAGATTGTTTATACATTTCATCTATAAATTGAATGCTGGATGTGTCAAATTTTGCAAATTAAGTTTTTTTTTTTTGCTTGGTTCTGAGATGAATTTAATGGTTTGACTGATTGCTTATACATTTTGTTTGTAAATTGAATGCTTGGATATTCATCTCTTTAAAGAGGGTCTTTAATCACTAAAGACTCGAGGAAAATTATCTATGATAGATTAGTAGTTGTATACAGTTCTGTAACTCTTGCATTCTTATCTGTTGAGTTTTATTCTATCAGGATTTGATCTAGTTCTCTTTTATGGTGACATTGTACATCATTTTCTTATTCCTTCAGATCCAGTCAAGGTCCAAATCTTAAATGCCCACTGCCTTGGACTCTGAACAGATTTATGTTCATTAACATCTTTGAACACATTGAATTTCTTGATTGCGTTGAACATGTCTTGAATCTGACCTTATGCATTGAGTTTTGTATTTTGGCATCACATGCGGCTGAAATTCAAATAAGTAATGCTTTACAAGGGTAACATTGTGTTGTAACAAGAGACTTCATCTATTCCTTGGAAGGGGTATTGATATGATAAATGTTGATTGCTGTCATTTTGCTGTCAAATGGAGTTGTGATTGCTAGTTTTTAATTTCTACGTGTGACTTTTCGCCTGGTGTTCCTTTTATTGTGCCTTATCATGTTCACTTCTTGGATCCTACATTTTGTGGTCAGTGGCAATAGCCTAGATGTAGGATGGATGGGGTAATGTTTGCAAATGGAGATGTGATTGCTAGTTTTTAATTTCTACAAATTCTTTTTCTTTTATTCTGTCTCAATAGGTTCGTTTGTATTCTGCATTTTGTTGTCAGTGACAATAGCTTAGATTGCTTATACATTTCATTTGCAAATTGAATGCTAGAAGTGTCAAACTTTGCAAATTGAGTTTTTTTTTCTGTTATTTGGATCTGAGATGAATTTAATGGTTTGGCTGATTGCTTATGCATTTCATCTGTAAATTGAATGCTTGGATATTCATCTCTTTAAAGAGGGTCTTTAATGACTAAAAACTCAAGGAAAATTATCTATGATAGATTAGTAGTTATATGCAGTTCTGTAACTCTTGCATTCTTATCTGTTGAGTTTCATTCTATTAGGGTTTGATCTAGTTCTCTTCTATGGTCACATTGTACATCATTTTCTTATTCCTTCAGATCTAGTCAAGGTCCAAATCCTAAATGTCCACTGCCTTGGACTCTGAATAGATTTATGTTCATTAACATCTTTGAACACATGCGTTGAGGTTTGTATCTTGGCATCACATGCGGCTGAAATTCAAATAAGTAATGCTTTACAAGAGTAGCATTGTGTTGTGACAAGACACTTCATCTATTCCTTGGAAGGGGTATCGATGTGATATATGTTAATTGCTGTCATTTTGCTGTCATGGGAGTTGTGATTGCTAGTTTTTAATTTCTACGTGTGACATTTCGCCTGGTGTTCTTTTCATTGTGCCTTATTATGTTCACTTCTTGGATTCTACATTTTGTGGCCAGTGGCAATAGCCTGGATGGAGTGTGGACAGGGCAATGTTTGCAAATGGAGATGTGATTGCTAGTTTTTTTATCTTCTACCAATTCCTTTTCTTTTATTCTGTCTGAATGGGATCGCTTGGATTCTGCATTTTGTTGTTAGTGACAACAGTCTACATTGCTTATACATTTCATCTGCAAATTGAATGTTGAATGTGTCACACTTTGCAAATTGAGTTTTTTTCGTTGCTTGGTTCTGAGATGAATTTAATGGTTTGGTTGATTGCTTATACATTTCGTCTGTAAATTGAATGCTTAGATATTCATCTCTTTAAAGAAGGTCTCCAATCACTAAAGACTCGAGGAAAATTATCTATGATAGATTAATAGTTTTATGCAGTTCTCTAACTCTTGCATTCTTATCTGTTGAGTTTCATTCTATCTGGATTTGATCTAGTTCTCTTCTATGGTGATATTGTACATTATTTTCTTATTTCTTTATATCCAGTCAAGGTCCAAATCCTAAATGTCCACTGCCTTAGACTCTGAACAGATTTATGTTCATTAACATCTTTGAACACATTGATTTTCTTGATTGTGTTGATCATGTCTTGAATCTGTCCTTTTTCATTGAGGTTTGTATCTTGGCATCACATGCGGCTGAAATTCAAATAATTAGAAGGGTAGCATTGTGTTGTGGCAAGACTTCATCTATTCCTTGGAAGGGGTATTGATGTGATATATGTTAATTACTGTCATTTTGCTGTTAAATGGAATTGTAATTGCTAGTTTTTTATTTCTACGTGTGACTTTTTGCCTGGTGTTATTTTTATTGTACTTTACTATGTTCACTTCTTGGATTCTACATTTTGTGGTCAGTGGCAATAGCCTGGATAGATGGTGGATGGGGTAATGTTTGCAAATGGAGATGTGATTGCTAGTTTTTAACTTCTACTAATTCTTTTTCTTTTATTTTGTCTGAATGGGTTCGCTTGGATTCTGCATTTTGTTGTCCGTGACAACAGCCTATATTGCTTATATATTTCATCTGCAAATTGAATGATGGATGTGTCAAACTTTGCAAATTGAGTTTTTTTTCTGTTCCTTGGTTCTGAGATGAATTTAATAATTTGGTTGATTGCTTATACATTTCGTCTGCAAATTGAATGCTTGAATATCCATCTCTTTAAAAAGGGTCTCCAATCACTAAAGACTCGAAAAAAATTATCTATGATAGATTAGTAATTGTATGCAGTTCTCTAACTCTTGCATTCTTATCTGTTGAGTTTTATTTTATCAGGATTTGATCTAGTTCTCTTCTATGGTGACATTGTACATTATTTTCTTAGTTCTTCAAATTCAGTCATGGTCCAAATCTTAAATGTCCACTGTCATGGACTCTGAATAGATTTATGTTCATTAACATCTTTGAACACATTGATTTTTTTGATTGCGTTGATCATCTTTTGAATATGCCCTTATGCGTTGAGGTTTGTATTTTGGCATCACATGTGGCTGAAATTCAAATAAGTAATGCTTTACAAGGGTAGCATTGTGTTGTGGCAAGAGACTTCATCTATTCCTTGGACGGGGTATTGATGTGATAAATGTTGATTGCTGTCATTTTGCTATCAAATGGAATTGTGATTGCTAGTTTTTAATTTCGACGTGTGTCTTTTCGCATGGTGTTCTTTTTATTGTGCCTTACTATGTTCACTTCTTGGATTCTAAATTTTGTGGTCAGTGGCAATAGCCTGGATGGAGGGTGGACGGGACAATGTTTGCAAATGGAGATTTGATTGCAAGTTTTTAACTTTTGCCAATTCTTTTTCTTGTATTCTGTCTTAATAAGTTCGTTTGGATTCTGCATTTTGTTGTTAGAGACAACAGCCTAGATTGTTTATACATTTCATCCGCAAATTAAATGCTGGATGTGTCAAACTTTACAAATTGAGTTTTTTTCTATTGCTTGGTTCTGAAATGAATTTAATGGTTTGGCTGATTGCTTATACATTTCGTCTGCAAATTGAATGCTTGGATATTCATCTCTTTAAAGAGGGTCTCGAATCAGTAAAGACTTGAGAAAAATTATCTATGATAGATTAGTAGTTGTATATAGTTCTCTAACTATTGCATTCTTATCTGTTGAGTTTCATTCTATCAGGATTTGATCTAGTTCTCTAACCTTGACATTGTACATTATTTTTTTATTCCTTCAGATCCAGTCAAGGTTCAAATCCTAAATATCCACTGTCTTGGACTCTGAACAGATTTATCTTTAATAACATCTTTGAATACATTTATTTTCTTGATTGCGTTGATCATGTCTTTAATCTGCCCGTATGCGTTGAGATTTGTATTTTTGCATCACATGCAGTTGAAATTGAAATAAGTAATGCTTTACAAGGGTTGCATTGTGTTGTGGTAAGAGATTTCATCTATTTCTTGGAAGGGGTATTGATGTGATATTTGTTTATTGCTGTCATTTTGTTGTCAAATGGAGTTGTGATTTCTAGTTTTTAATTTCTATGTGTGCCTTTTCGTCTAGTGCTCTTTTCATTGTGCTTTACTATGTTCACTTTTTGCATTCTTCATTTTATAGTCTGTGGCTGGAAGTCAATGGGGGAGCTTTCAGGTTTGAATTAATTATTTTATTAGGATAGATTTATTTGGGTTTCTTTTTGAAACTAAATCCTAGACAACTATTTTAGATTTTAGTTTGCCTTTATCTTGTCAATGTATGTGATTATTTGTCTTATTTGTGTTTTGCGTTAGGCTTGGAGTTATTGAAGGAGCTCTCTGGTATGTTATTCCAAAGTTTGTGTAGCCCATGTATCTAATTAGTGTTATTGCTTGGTTTTTATACAGGGGCTGGAAGTTATTAGGGGAGCTCTCAGGTTTGAATTAATTGTTTTATTAGAGTATATTTATTTAGACTTCTGTTTGAAACTGAAACTTAAACAATCATTTTAGATTTTAGTTTGCTTTTATCTTGTCTATGTATGCCATTAGTTGTCTTATTTGGTTTTTGTGCTGGGTTTGAGTCATTGAAGGGGCTCTCTGGTATGTTATTCCAAAGTTTGTGTTGCACATGTATGTAATTAGTATTCTTACTTGGTTTTTTTAAGGAGCTGAAAGTCATTGGGGGAGCTCTCATGTTTGAATTAATTATTTTATTAGAGTAGATTTATTTAGGTTTCTGTTTGAAACTGAACCTTAGACGACCATTTTAAATTTTAGTTTGTCTTTATCTTGTCAATGTATGCAATTAGTTATCTTATTTGAGTTTTGTGCTTGGCTTAGAGTCATTGAAGGAGTTCTTTGGTATGGTATTCCAAAATTTGTATTGCCCATATATGTAATTAGTGTTGTTACTTGGTTTTTGTGCAGGGACTCGAAGTCATTGGGAGAGATTTCAAGTTTGAGTTAATTATTATATTAGAATAGATTTATTTGGGTTTCTGTCTGAAATTGAAACCTAAATAATCATTTTAGATTTTAGTTTGTCTTTATCTTTTCCATGTATGTGATTAGTTGTCTTATTTGAGTTTTGTGCTGGGCTTGGAGTCATCAAAGGAGCTATCTGATATACTATTCCAAAGTTTGTGCTGTCCATGTATGTAATTTGTGCTCTTCCTTGATTTTTTTGCAGTGACTGGAAGTTATTGGGGGAGCTATCAGATTTGAATTAATTATTTTATTGGAGTATATTTATTTCGGTTTCTGTTTGAGGTTGAACCGTAGACAACCATTTTAGATTTTAAATTGCCTTTATCTTGTCTATGTATGTGATTAGTTGTCTTATTTAAATTTTGTGTTGGGCTTAGAATTATTGAACGAGCTCTCGGGTATGCTACTTCAAAGTTTGTGTTGCCAATGTATCTAATTAGTTTTTTTGCTTTGTTTTGTACAGGGGCTGAAAGTCATTGGAGGAGCTCTCAGGTTTGAATTAATTATTTTATTACAGTATATTTATTTGGATTTTTGTTTGACATTGAACCCTATACAACCATTTTAGATTTTATTTTGTCTTTATCTTTTATTTGTACGTGATTAGTTATCTTATTTGAGTTTTGTGCTGAGTTTGGAGTCATTAAAGGAGCTCTCTGGTATGCTATTCTAAAGTTTATCTTGTCCATGTATGTAATTAATTTTTTTACTTGATTTTTGTGCAGGGGCTGGAAGTCATTGAGGGACCTCTTAGGTTTGAATCAATTATTTTATTAGAGTAGATTTTTTTGGGTTTCTGTTTGAAACTGAGCCCTAGACAACCTTTTTATATTTTAATTTGCTTTTTTCTTATCCATGTAAGTGATTAATTTTCTTATTTGAGTTTTGTGCTGGGTTTGGTGTCATTGAAGGAGCTCTCTGGTATGCTATTCCAAGGTTTGTGTTACCCATGTATGTTATTAGCGTTCTTGTTTGGTTTTTGTGCAGGAACGAGAAGTCATTTAGGGAACTCTCAGGTTTGATTTAATTATTTTATTAGAGTAGATTTGTTTGGATTTTTGTTTGAAACTGAACCCTAAATAATCATTTTAGATTTTAGTTTGCCTTTATCTTGTTCATGTATGCGATTAGTTGTTTTATTTTTGTTTTGTACTGGGCTTGGGGTCATTGAGGGAGCCCTCTGGTATGCTATTGTAATGTTTGTGTTGCCCATGTATGTAATTAGAGTTCTTTCTTGGTTTTTGTGCAGGAGCTGGAAGTCATTGGGGGAGCTCTCAGGTTTAAATTAATTATTTTATTAGAGTGTATTTGTTTGGATTTCTGTTTGAAATTGAACTCTAGCCAATAATTTTAGATTTTAGTTTGCTTTTATCTTATCCATGTATGTGATTAGGTGTCTTATTTGAGTTTTCTACTGGGCTTGGAGTCAGTGAAGGAGCTCTCTGGTATGCTATTCCAAAGTTTGTGTTGCGCATGTATCTAATTAGTGTTCTTCCTTGGTTTTTGTGTAGGGGCTAGAAGTCATTAGGGGGAGTCTAAGGTTTGAATTAATTATGTTATTAGAGTAGATTTATTTGGGTTTCTTTTTGAAACTGTATCCTAGACAACCATTTTAGATTTTAGGTTATCTTTATCTTTTCCATGTATGTGATTAGTTGTCTTATTTGAGTTTTGTGCTGAGCTTCGAGTCATTGATGGGGCTCTACGGTATGCTATTCCAATATTTGTGTTGCCCATGTATGTAATTAATATTGTTACTTGATTTTTGTGTAGGGGCTGGAAGTCATTGGGGGACCTGTCAGGTTTGAATTAATTATTTTATTAGAGTAGATTTGTTTTGATTTCTATTTGAAATTAAACCCTATACAACCATTTTAGATTTTAGTTTGCCCTTATCTTGTCCATGTATGTGATTAGTTGTCTTATTTGAGTTGTGTGCTAGGTTTGGAGTCATTGAAGTAGCTCTCTGCTATGTTATTTCAAAGTTTGTATTATCTATGTATCTAATTAGTGTTCTTACTTGGTTTTCGTGCAGGAGCTAGAACTCATTGGGAGAGTTCTTAGGTTTGAATTAATTATTTTGTTAGAGTATATTTGTTTTGGTTTCTGTTTGAGACTGAATCCTAAATAATCATTTTAGATTTTACTTTGCCTTTATTTTATACCTGTATGTGATTAGTTGTCTTATTTGAG